>NW_004624868.1:3820525-3846377 GCF_000247695.1 Heterocephalus glaber
AATTATTTCTGATTTCATTTTTTCCAGATCCTCTTTTGTTGCCAGTTCAGGGAGTCCAGGTGGTTGAGTATCAGAGTGTTCCGTCTCATTTCCCTTTGGGGTTGCTGTAGGTGATCTGGAAGTCTGGTTTTGAGACTTGTTTACGCATCTTCTCATTTCGATGGAGGATGGGGAGGTTGCTGTTGGCACCTGTGAGGCTCACCTCCTCTGTGCTCGTGGGGGTGGTACGGCAGCCGGGAAGCCTCCTCTCATATTTTCACTTTTTTTGCAATTGTTTTCTATTTCTCTTGTGATTTCTTTGGCAGTTTCAGACCATGTTGTTTAATTTCTACCAATTTGTGAACTTTTCAGTTTTACTTCTGTTACTGCTTTCTAACTTCATCTTATTTTGGTCAGAGAAGATACTTTGTATGATATCTCACTTTAAATACACTGGGACTTTATTTGTGGCCTAATATTTGGCTTGTCCCAGGAAATGTCCCATGTATGGGTGAGAAGAATGTATTAGGGTTTTTGGATACTGTGTTCTGCATTTGTCTGTTAGATCTATTTGGTTAATTGTGTTAAGTACCCTGTTTCCTGACTTATCTTTGGTCTAGTAGTCTATCCATTACCAAAAATAGGGTACTGAAGTCACACACTATTATTTTGGACTAGTCTATTTCTCTTTTCAATTCTGTCAGTTTGTGCTTCAAATATTTTGGTGGTCTGTCATTACACAAATGTTTATATTTTTGTATCTTTTTGTGTTAAATATTAACATATCTTCTTGTTGCATTAAATATTAACATATATTTTTATTTATCTCTTGCAATCTTTCTGATTTAAAGTCTATTTTGTATTTTGTCTGATATTAATATAACCACCCCAGCTCTTTTGGCTTCCATTTCCAAGGCAAATCCTTTTTTATCTTTTTACTTTCAAGCTATTTGTGATGTTGGATTTGAAGTGAGGCTCTTATAGATAGCACACAGTTGAATCATTTTTTAAAATCTATTCTTCCAATTGTGTCATATGATTGGAAATTTAATTTATTTACATTTAAAATAATGATAAGGGAGATTTACTTCTGTCATTGTTATTTGTATCTATACTCCTTATAGCATTTCTTGCATTACTTTTTTTAGTTGACATTTTGTAAGAAGACATTTAAGCTCTTTTCTCATTTCCACTTGCATATATTTTATAGCTATTTTCTTTGTAGTTATCATGGGATTACTTTTTTTCTTTTTCTTTTTGGTGCTGGGGATTGAACTCAGGACCTTGTGCTTGCGAAGCAGGTGCAGTGCCACTGAGCTAAATCCTGGCCCTCATGGGATTACTTTTAACATTCTAAAGTTGTTAACAGTCTAATTTGAATTTACATTTGTTAGATGCCAATAACATACCAAAACTCTGCTCCTTTAATAACTGTGTCCCCACCCTTTGGTTGTTGCACAAAATTACATCTTTATACACTGTGAGCCCCCAAACATAAATAATTCATTAAAATACAGTAGTCTTTTAGCTTATGTAGAATACATAGAGTTACAACAGTACTAGCTTTTTGGACTAATAATTTTTAACGTCATAGTCTCAAGGTAGGGATGATGGTGCACATTTGTAATCGCAGCACTCTGGAAGGCTGAGCAAGAGGAATGCAAGTTCAAATCTAGCCTGGGCAACTTAGCAAGACCCTATCTCAAAATAAAACAATAAAAAAGGACTGGAGATGTAGCTCAGTATGAAAGTGTGAAGGGCTCTGGGGGTTTTTTGGTACCAGGGATCAAACTCAGGTTCTTCTGCTTGTGGGGGTGGTGGTAGAACCACTGAGCTAAATCCCACCCCAAAGGCTTTGGTTTTAATCCTCAGTACTGCAAAAAAAGAAAAAATACAAAACACAGAATTACAACCAATTATTACAATAAGATAAGCTCTTATAAATAACCACATATTTCCTTGTTGAAATGTTTATTAATTCATATGGCTTTGAGTTACTGTTTAGGTTTCCTTCATTTCACCTTGCAGGGCTCCTGGAGCATGTCTTGCAGAGCAGGAGTAGTGAACTCTCTCATTATTTGCTTATTCATTCATCTTAACTTCTCCTTCATTTTTGAAGGACAGTTTTGCTGAGTATGGGTTCCTTGTTTTTTGTTTTTTCTTTATCACTTTGAAAATGTCAGCCCATGGCCTTCTGCCTTCTCTGATCTGGTGCCATTCTTGGGGCATATGTGGTCATGTTCTAATTTATGCAGTTGTACTTAATGTCCTCATCTTTACTGTGTGACTCCCAAAGGAATGAGAAAAAAGAAAAAAACACCAAGATGGGGAAATGGGTGGTGGCCTTTGAAGTCCCTGGAAGTTCAGCCCCTGGAATGAAAGGGGCAACCACAATGGCTGCCTGACTCTACCTCTGTGATCAGAAGCAGCAACCAGAACACAAACACCTGCTATTCAGAGGAGTGTTGGCTCCTAGAAGAGACATGTGGGTTACTCCAGGGACACAGGAACAGCTTTCTGCTATGGGACTAGGATGGGGGATGAGGAGCTACTACTGTGCTAAGAACTGAAATTGGCCAAATTAACCATAATTTACTACCCAAACCTTACTCTGGATATTGAAATCCTTCGGTAATCTCCAGAATTCAAAAACAATTACATCTGACAGATTCTGTCAGTGCAACGGTTGCCTATGTGGGGAGACAGATTCTTGGTGCTTTTTATTCTGCATCTTCTCAGAATCCTCTAATATACTATAATTTAACCAAACTTCTGATGCTGATCATTCAGGTTATTTATAATTTCCCACTATTTTACATAGTACAATAAATATTCATGTAAGAGACCACTGTACACTTGCACAAAATTTTCCGTGGAATAGAGTTCTAGAAGGAGAGTGGCTTAACATTTAGTAGAGCTGGATAAAATGACATGAACAATTTATCATTTTACATTTCTAATAATATATGAAAGTGTTTATTTATTCATTTATCAGGATATGTCTGTAATACACAATGATCACTTTCCTTGTGAGGAGTTGGTACAGGCACACAACACACCTTAATTCTTTTTGTTTTAAATCCCTTTCCACTGACCTCCCTCCCTTTCTTTTTATCTCTTGGTCCTTTTCTCAAATGCACAATATCTATCTCACTATTTCCTATTATCTATCTTTTATTTTGTTCTTTATAGTTTGGGCTTCTAATATAACAGAAACCATGCAACATTTAAGCTTATGTGTCTGTTTTCTTTCACTTAACATTGTGGTCTCAAAGTGCATTCATTTTCCTACAAATGACTCAAGTTGATCCTTTTTCTTTTGGTACCAGGGATCGAACTCAGGACCTAGTGCTCAAGTTGGTCCTTCTTTATAGCGAAGTAGTACTCCATTGTGTATAAACACCACATTTTCTTAATCCATTCATCTGTTGATGAATGTATAGGCCGCTTCCAAGTTGTACTGCTATAAACATGAGTGTGCATGTATCACTGTAATATAATATCTTTGATTTTTTTTTTTTTTTGGTACCGAGCATCGAACTCAGGACTTTGCGCTTGCCAGGCAGGCGGCAGAACTACTGAGCTAAATCCTCGGCTCTATCTTTGATTCTTTTGGGAAGATACCTAGAAGAGGAATATATGGGTCATATGGAATTTCTTGTTTTAGTTTTCTGAGGAATCTCCATATTGATTTCTATAAAGAGTTGCAGTACTTTACACTCCCATCAACAACATAGAAGGGTTCCTCTGCCCTGCAGCCTTGCCATAATTTGTTGTTATCTGATTTCTTGATGATAGCCATTCTTTCTGAGTAAGATGGAATCTTGGTGTTGTTTTAATTTGCATTTCTTTCATGGTCAGCGATGTTGAACTTTTTTTTTCTTGTATTTATTGACCATTTGTATTTCTTCTTCTGGGAAGTATCTGTTTATTTCAGTTGCCCATTTTTGATTAGATCTTTTATTAGAGGATCTAATTTTTTGAAGTCTTTATATATATTCTAGAGATTAGTTCTCTGGGAAAGAGGTAGAAAAAAATTCTTTTCCTATTCTGTAGGTTGTCTCTTCATTCTGTTGGTTTTTCCTTTGTTGTGCACAAGTTTTTAATTTGATGTGATCTTATTTATTTTTCTTCATATTATTTCTTGTGCAATTGGGTTTCTGCTCAGAAAAGTCTTTGCCTACATCTATGTCTTTAAGAGTTTAAGGGCCGGGGATTTAGCTCAGTGGTTCCGCCGCCTGCCTTGCAAGTGTAAGGACCCAAGTTCGATCCCCAGTACCAAAAAAAATTTGTTTTAATCTATTTTATTTTCCAGCAGGTTAAGTATTTGTTTTAATATTTAGATTTTTGATCCATTTTAATTTAGCACATGGTGAGAGATATGAATCTAGATTCAATCTTCTGCATGTGAATAACCAGTTTTTCCAGCACCATTTGTTAAAGAGGCTGTCTTTCCTCCAGTGTATGCTTTTGGCCCCTTTGTCAAAGCTCAGGTAGCTGAATGTGCCTGGAGTTGTTTCTTCAACGTTGCTTCTTTTTTACTGATCCATGTCTTTTTTTAAAATTATTTTTTGCCAATACCATACTTTTTCTTTTTAATCATTGTTGCTTTGTAGTGTAACTTGAAGTTTAGGACTGTGATATCTCTTGCTTTGTTCTTCTTGCCCAAGATTACTTCTGCTATTATTCTAGGTCTCTTCTAGTTTCTTAAGAATCTTAAAATTGTTTTCTCTAGTTCAGTGAGGAATGTTATTAGTATTTTGATTGAGATTGTATTAAATCTGTATAATCAGTTTTGGAAGTAGGTCCATTTTGAATATATTGGTTCTGCCTATCCAGGAATAGGGGATATCTTTCTATTCTGATGTCCTCTTTGATTTCCTTTTTCAGATTACTGTAATTTTGCTTGTAGAGGTCTTTCACTTCCTTGGTTAGGCGAATTCCTAAGTACAGTATTTACTTTTTCTTGGTGCTTTTGTGAATGGTATTGTTCCCCTAGTTTCCTTCTTTTTGGTGAGTGTATTATTGGTATACAGGAATGGTACTGACTTATGTGTTGACTTTTATCTGACTATGCTACTGAATTTTGTTATTAATTCTAGGAGTCTTTTGGTGGAATTTTTGGGGTCTTATATGTAGAAGATCATGTCATCTTCAAATACTGATATGACTTCTTCCCTTCCTCTACATACCTGTTTTCTTTCTCTTGCCCAATTGCTGTAATGTTTTGAGCATAAGGAACAGGAATGATGACAATGAACATCCTTGTCTTGATCCTGATTGTAGGGGGAAAGTTTTCACTTTTCCCTATTTATTTATGTATGTATGTATGTATTTATTTGGTACCGGGGATCAAACTTGGGTCCTTGTGCTTGCGAGGCAGTCTTTTCCCCATTTAATATGATGTTGGAAGTAAGCTTGTCATAAATGGCTTTTATCAGATTAAGATAGGATCCTTCTATACCTATTTTCTTCAGTGTTTATGATAAATAAATGTTGGATTTTGTCAAGTGCTTTTTCTGTGTCAATTGAGATGATCATGTGATTTCTGTCCTTGTTTCTGCTTATGTGATGTATTACATTAATTGATTTTCATATGTTGAACCATAATTGAATATCATGGATGAATCTGATTTGGTAATGATGTATGATCTTTATAATGATTTGTTGAATTGTTTGCCAGTATCTTGAGGATTTTTGCATCTATTTCATTAAAGAGATTGGCTTATAATTCTCTTTTTTGGTTGGATCCTTGTCTGGTTTGGAATTAGGGTAGTGGTGGCTTCCAGGAATGACTTTAGGAGTACTTTTTCCCTTTCAATTTTTGGTACTGGGAATCAAACTCAGGACCTTGTGCTTGTGAGGCAGGTACGGTGCCACCGAGCTAAATCCCTGGCCCTTTCCCTTTCAATTTCATTAAAAGGCTTGATAACTATTGGTGAAAGAATTTCCCTGAAGTTTTTGTAGAATTCAGCAGTAAATCCATCCTGACCTTAGTTTGTAGGGTTTTGTTCTGCTTCAATTTCATTGCCTGATATTGGATTATTCAGGATTTTTAAATCTTGGTAATTCATATGAATCTACTAATCTATCCATTTCTTCTGAATTCTTGAATTTATTTGGGTACAGGTTTGTGAAGTAGTTGTTAATAATCTTTTTGATTTCATCATGCCCATTGTGGTTTCATTTCTAATTACACTGATTTGGTTTTTTCCTGTGTTTTGCTGTTAAGATTGGCTAGGAATTTGTGTATCTTGTTTATTCTGTCAAAGAACCAGCTCTTCAATTCATTGATTCTTTGTATTGGGGTTTCTTTTGTCTCAATTTCTTCTCTAATGTTTATAATTTCCTTCCTTGTACTTGCTTTGGATTTGGATCATTCTTGTGTGTTTAGGACCGTGGGGTGCATCATTAGCTTATTTATTTGAACTCACTCTGTTTTTGTGACATGGGCATTCACAGCTATAAAGTCCCTCTTAAGGTGGCTTCCATTGTGTCTCATAGGTTCTGGTATATTGTAGTGGATCATTTGATTGTAGGAATAGTAGAATATTTTCCTTGGTATTTTCTGCAACCCAGTGATTATTCAAGAGAGTATTGCTTAATGTCTATTCATCTGAGTAATTTCTGTGGCTTTATTTTTCCTTCTCTTTGGTTTTTTTTTTTTTTTTTGAGACAAGGTCTTGCTCTGTAATTCAAGCTTGCCTTGCACTCACTTTATAGCCTAGGCTGACTTAAAACTCATAGCACTCCTTCTGCCTCAGTCTCCAGAATGTTGGGACTACAGGTGCTGACAACTATGCTTAGCATTTTGTGGTTTCTTTTGACATTGATTTCTGGTTTCATTGTGGTATGACCTAATAATACACATGGGATAACTTCAATTCTTTTGCATTTATTTATCATGCTTTATGGGCTAGGATGTGGTTTATTCTGGAGAAAATACCATGTGCTGCTGAGAAGAATATGTATTTTATTGTTGGCTAGAACACTCTGTAGATACCTATTAAATCCATTTGTTCAAAGGTTTGGTTTAACTCTGATATTCTTTGTTGATTTTTTTTGTTTAATTGACCTATTTGTGACAATAGAGTTATTTATAATTGTGCTGGAGTTTATCTGATTTTTTTTACAACCAATATTGCTAGTTTTATGAAGTTGAGTGCACCTTTGTTTGATGCATATATGAATAATTGTTATTTCTTCCTGAATTGTTCCCTTAGTCAATATATAGTGTACTTCTTTGCCTCTTGTGATTAAGTTTTACCTTGAAATCCTCATTGTGTGAAATTAAGATCACTACTCTTGCTTTTTTTCTAGGTTCCTGTTGCATGGCACATTAAAGTGCTTATTTTAGAATCTTAAAATTTTCTTCGTTAAGTTCCTGTAACTTTTATAAATCTTGCCAAACAGCCTTGTTGTATACAATGTCTATGATCTTATTCAATTCTGTGGCTTTTGTACAAACCACACACATCCTGAGAGCTCTTATATATCTAGCCCAGGTTTCCCTTTTGATCTATAAGACTAATTGTACTTTGTCCCATTATCTATAGTCACTTCAGAAAATGTTATCCTACAATGCAGTTGCTTATGTCAGGAACCTGGTATTCATGTAGTTGATTTCTCTTCCTCTCTTTTCCCTATGTCCAACTAAATCTTAAGTTCTGTTGATTTTATCCCTTAATTATATATGGAATTTTCGTTTCTTTTTTTTTTTTCCAGTACTGAGAATTAAACTCTAGACCTTGTGCTTGCCAGGCAGGCATGGCACCACTTATAATGAATTTTCTTTACCAGGGTAAAGACATCTCCCTCCTTTGATCACCATGATAACCTTTGAATAGTGTCTTGCTTCTAGACTTGATCCTTCCATTTGTTTCATAAGCCACACTGCAGTTAACATGATCTTTCTAAAATGCAATCCCAGTTATTTTCTTCTTCCATAGCCTTTGGGTAAAATCTCTAACTGTCAGTGTCATTTCCAAAGTCTGTCGTGTCTGGCCATTTCCCTCTAGTGCTCAAACCTCAAGTCTCACAATCAAATTTGATCCCCAGAGGAAGAAGAGGAAGCTCAATAGCCAGCAAGTGAGATTAAAAAGTGAGATACAAAAATAGGGCCATAAAACATCAAAATAAAGCGTGTTTGAGGAAGATCATCTTTGTCAAATGCTGTTAAGTGCTTCTCTGACTCTACCAATTACAGATATGTATCCTCTCGTATTTCCAAAATACTCCGCATCTCCCCAGTCAGAAATGATTGGGTTTTGTTTTGTTCAGTAGTGCTGGGGACTGAATCTAGGACATTGGACAGGCTAAGCACACATTCTCCAAATGAGCTATACTCCAGCTGGATCATGTTTAATGCAGTGGTAGTAATTTGTCTGACACCTCAGTAGAGAATATTTATTCTAATAAACTGTAAGGCCATGCATTTTTATAGATTTCAGCAATGAGCTCAAGAAGAGCTCTAAAAATTTGTTGGATGACTTAAATCACCGATACACATACGTAAGTCTTCAAGGAATTTACATACTACTTGTGGAAAAAATGGACACTGCCATTCATTATAAAGCAGGGTAAAATGAGAATTGGTGAAGTAATATGCCTGGTGTTCTGAGAGGGAACAGTGTGGATGAGATGATATTTAGTGAAGCAACTAAAGAAAAGCATAGGCTATTAGAAAGTGAAGGCTTGAGGTTTTAGAAGAATAACATATTTGGATTTTTTCTTTTCTTTTTTAAATTTTTTGTGGTGTTGGGATTTGAACTTGGGGCCTTATGCATGCTAGACAAATGTTCTACTACTAAACTACACCCAAGCCCCTTGTTTGCTTTTGATGTGGTTAAATTTTCCCCATTGTGATGAGATAGATGTACAAATTTGTGGCTATGTGCAGCAATGCTCAACCTCTTCACTCTGGCACAAAAACCTAAGGTATGAATGAGCACTGTGTTATAAAATACTATTATTTATACATTATTTATCTAATAATGTGATTATGATTTTTAGTTTTCTTCTTTATGTTTCCTAGAAATTTCCAAATTTTATCTTCTGCTATAAATTGAGGGAAAAGTTTTAGTTTCACTCTTTTTAAGACCAGAGTTTCATTTCGAGAAAATGAGAAAAGAAATTAATTAAAAACCTCAAAGGGATAGGGGTGTAGCTCAGTAGGTGTTATGGTTTATGTCTAGATGTCCCCCAAGAGCCTCATGTGCCTATAAGGTGAGGCTTTTGCAAGGTGATGAGATTATAAAGACTTATAGCTGACTTGCTGTTAGGAGGTGGACACTGGTAGGAAGAGGCACATCACTGGGGGCATGACCTGGAAAGATTTATCGCCCTCCCCAGCTCCTCCTTTCATTCTCTCCTTCCTAGATGCCAGGAGGTAGCTGCTTTCCTCCTCCCCAGGCCTTTCCACCATGTCATTCTGCCTTAGACTGGCCAACTACGGACTCAAAATTCTACAAACTGTGAGCCAAAATAAACTTCTCCTCCTTTAAGTTTTGAGTGTTAGGTATTTTGTCTCAACAATGAGAAAGTGATGAAGATAGTAGGAGAGGATATGCTTAGCATGCAGAAGACTCTGGGTTTGATCTCTGGCATTCCTCATTTAAAAAAAAGAAAGGAATGAGGAAGGATGGAAGAGAGAGAGGGAGAGAAAAATGAGAAAATCTCCTCTCTCTATATATCCCTAAAAATAAAAATACATCCTAAGAGATGCAGTCAATATTAATCTTTTCTTTTCCTGGACTCAAAAAAATTCTATGGGAAATAAAGATGATGATCTCATCTAGAAGTAATGAGGAAAAAATTAGGCTGTGCACAAACACACTAAGTTTTGATTTATTAAATCTCAAGTGAACATCCCTTTATTTCCTCCATAAGTGATGGGCCACATTAGTTGCCAAAATCTTCTTTTTCATTAAAAACCTTTGTAAATACTGTGGTCACTCTGGTTTATAGCCAACTCCTTCAGAGAGTATATCAGAGGAAGAGAATCCCATTCCCAGGAAATGTTAAAACTACCATATGTGTGATCCTTTCACCAACCTCACACTAAGCATGGGTTTCAGGGGTTGCAGGAAAATTACAGGGACAAGAACAATTCTGGAGATTATGGGTGCCTGGTTTCCAAAGCAAGAATACCACACCCTAGGATGCCAGAGAGAAACAACCTAAGAAATCTCTAAGATCTTAAAGTTCAGAAGACTGAGTCCCAGAAGAGGAATGTGACTCACTCAGGGTTCACCCAGGCAAGGGACCCGGACCAGGCCTGACCCAGGCCTACCAGCAGCAGTCTGTCACCAAACAGCAGAAGTCTGTCACCAAATTTCTCTCCAGGCACTGAGCAACCTAGTTTTCATTTGAATCCTGTGAAGGTTGAGAGTGGAGCCTTGATAGTGATGACAGTAAGTATCTGTTAGTGTGCCCTTCAGTGTCTGCTGAGGAAGGAAGTCCTGACCAGTGAGTCCACCTCGAAGGTCACAGGAAAAGGAAATCAGACCAGCTTTGGTTCACTCTCAATTTCCCATTTATCAGCAAGATAGGCAGTTTAACTCTATGAAGCTTTAATTTCCTCATTTAGCCTCTGTGAAACTTTAGTTTTCCTCCTTTTTAAATTGGAGGATAGTTTGCACATCACTGGGGTGAAGAAATTATTGAGTTACACCTGTACAGTGTAGCAAGGAGTCAGGCACGTGGCACCAGGGCATGCCTGCTTCCAGTGGCTCCCCCATCACTTGCCACCTATAATGTGTATGGGGCCAGTTCAGTGCCTGGTTCTGCCAATGAGCATATAGAAAATGTCTGTTTTTAGGTTATTTTAGAACTCTATAAAACTATTTAAATGCTAATAACAAATTAGATTTTTAGTTTCAAATGTACTCTTTCAGCAAAAATGACTTAATATGGTTCTTAAATTTTTATTAGTATATATTTTCAGTACATAATGTTTACATTCCTTGTGTGGGGTTGGTATATGTATATAACACATCTTAATTCCTTTTTTTATTCTCTTCCCATCCACTCCCTCCATCATCTCTTGATCCCCTTCCCATTTGAGAAAGATCTATCTCCCTATCTCTCTTATTTTTTATTTTGCTCTTTTTACAATTTGGGTTTTTCATATAAGAGAAACTAGGTGACAGTTAAGCTTGTGTGTCTGATTTATTTCACTTAATATTGAGGTCTCAAATTGCATTCATTTTCCTACAAATGACTCTTTCGTACTCTGCATGGCAGAGCAGTACTCCATTATATATAAATACTATGTTTTCTTTATCCATTCATCTGTTGATGGACATATAGGCTGCTTTCAAGATTTAGCTATTATGAATTCTGCTGTTATAAATATGGGTATGCATGTGTCCCTATAATATGATGCCTTTGAGTTAATATGGTTTTTAAGAAAGAAAATTAAATTAAACACACCAAATGTAGTTTTCTTTGTACAGAGTTTTTACTGTAATGTAAACTTTTCCTGCGCCTTTTTTTCCCTTGCTATGTAGTTCAAGCTGGCTTTGTTTTGTTTTTTGGTGCTTGGGATTCAACTCGGGACCTTGCACTTGCCAGGCAGGCGGCAGAACCACTGAGCTAAATCCCCGGCCCCAGGCTGGCTTTGAATTGACTGTGTAGCCCAGGCTGGCCTTTAACTTTCAGTTTTCCTGCCTCAGCCTCCTGAGTAGCTGGGATTATAGGCATGCACCACTGCACCCAGTTTCCTCCTGAACTCTCATCAGAATATTACAAATATTACGGCCAGGCATGGTAGTGCATGCCTATAATCCCTGCACTTGCCAAGTTGAGGCAGGAGAATCGCTGTAAGTTCAAGGCTAGCCTGAGATACCTAGTGAGTTCAAGGCCAGCCTGGACTATATAATGAGATCCTGTCTTAAAAAACAAAAACAAACAAGCAAATAAACAAGAGAATATAACAGTTTGGTTTGGATAAGTAAAACAATTCCCTAGCTGTAGGAATATAATATAAACTCATTATATCCATCTAAGACTAAGTTTAAATAACCAGCTATAACAAGAAAGGTGAAGCTAAATTTTAAAACCCCTCAAAATCAATATAACCAGTGGTTAGGTAAAGCTTAGCTTAGTATGTACAATAATGGATAGATGGGAATGACAAGTTGGGGGGTAGTGGGGGAGATTGCATGCCTTATTCTTCTGGATGTGCTGATGCCTAGGAAAAGTCCAAGCCAAGGCGACCAAATGCAAGTCAGTGACTTTAGTATCAAGCTTAGAAAACAGCTTAGAACGTAAAATAAATGTAACCTTTTAGCACACGTAAAAGCAACATGATTAATGGAGGTGATCATTTATGTTTAAGGAATGAAGCAGATCATGAAGGAGCTGAAAAGGGGAAGCGGCCAATAGGGGATCTGAGGAACATCAAAATTTTAAGATGGATGGTGAGCAGGGGAACCAGGAAAAGGTATTGCAAAAGCCTGAAAAGGAAGAAAGGGAATACATATTTCCAAAAATAGGGTAACCAATAAGAAAATGACAAGGGAAAAAAAGAAGGCTGATTTGATGAGTTTGCAGCCAGTGAGACTTTTGAGAGAGCAGTTTTCCTAGAGCTATAAATGGAGTAGCAGTACTGCAAGAGAATAAGGAATAAATGGGAGTGGAGATATTTCCTGTACATTATTTTTCAAGAAATCAAGTAGAGAATGGGGGGGGGGGAAGAATAGGTGGCATTTTGAGGACAAGCAAACAAGATGTAGGAAACGTTAGGAATATGCAGACTGCCATGCTTCTGATTCCGGGGTGCTAACAGGCTGCGCTGTGACCCAGCTGGACTCCTGGACCGATGGTGAGCTCTCTAGATGGTTTAGTCAACACAAGACTTGGCATTCAGGTTTGGATCGTGAGCCCAAAAGGATAGACACTTATGAGGTGTGTATTCACACCCAAGGCCAGACTGGCAAACATCATAACCTAAATGCCAAGGGACTCATTACTGAATTGTCCACCTTTTAACATTCACATATGATCTTCTGCTATCATGGATAATTTCATGAGGATACTCACTTTAATCATCATATTAGAACCCATTAGCTTCACATGTTTATTTGCTTTACTTTTGTTTCCTCCATACTAAATTATTTCAAAATGGTTTCCTTGATTTGTACTATGCTTATGGTAGAACTTCCTTACCTCAAGAAGAGCAAAGTACATTTAAAAACACAGGACATCATTTTTTTGGAACCATGCTATCTTACTATAAGACCACTATACCTAACTCCTTACCATATAGCAGTACTATATCATTCTCAGCCAGAATAATTTTTGCCTGAAAACTATAGCTTCCACTAAGATCATCCTTTGGATCCAGTCCCAGTGTCACACTTAGACCTAGTCAATGGTTGTCTCTGACCTGGACTTTATTTGGACTATGTCCCTCTCCATTAAACCAGGCATCCACATACTCTGTCACAGCTGGCCCTTCTCAGCTGCATGCTGCGTTATCTGGCATGCCCAAATTCCCTGCCCAAATAGTTTAATTTTCAGGGCTCAGGTAGGCCTTTTCCTGGTTCTTCTACTGGAAGGCAGACCACATTGCTAGTATAAGCAGTATTGGGACACAGAGTAACCGCCAAAATGCAGGTGAGGAAAGACTTTGGAGGCACAGGGTAGCACATGGCACGGGTGTGGCAAACTACATATGGGTTCCTTCCTGAGTCACCATTTCAAAGTATAGAAGAATGCCGAGGAGCTCGGAACTCTAAATGTGAACGTGGGTTTTGAGGTTGTTATGAAAGATACTTTTGTAAATCAGAGAATGAAATATAATTTATATAACTACTAGCTTGTTACATAACTTTTATACACAGTATATCAAATTGCCTCAAGTCCTACTTCCTTTCACATGATGAATACTTCCAATATTCTTGACTGAATATCACTATAGTAAGACAGGAAATCCAACAAAGCCTAAACAAAGAAATGGCAAGTCCAAAGAAAACTTATATTAAATGTAGTATCTTACAATTTATTCAATTCTCGAAAACAGATAGTGGGAAATTGGCCTGCTTCATTTGATTATTTCATCTTACCAAGTCTTTAGGGCCCCAAACACTAAAGACTCAACCAAAAAAATAAACCTGTTAGAATAAACTCAGTAAAGATGTAGGATACAAAAATCAACATACAGGGCCAAGGATGTAGCTCAGCAGTGCCACACCTGAGGGCAAATGCAAGGTCCTGAATTTGATTCCCTGTACCAAAAAAAAATCAACATACAAAAATAAGCAGTTTCTATACACTACCGGTAATCTGAAAAGAAATAAAAAATAATCCTACTTAAAATCACTTACAAAATACATTTAAGAATAAATTTTAGTACAAAGACCTTGAGTTCAATACTCAGTACTGGTGGGAGAGGGAGAGAAAGAAGGAAGAGGAGGAGGAACACGAGGAGGAAGCGGAGGAATGGAAGATGAAATTTAACTATGAAAGTAAGTTATCTCTATGTTGAAATCTATAAAACATTGGTGAGCTGGGCAAGGTGGTGCATCCCTGTAATCCTAGCACTCCAGAGGCTAAGGCAGGAGGATTTCTGTGAATTTGGGACCAGCCTGGGCTACCTAGTGAGTTCAAGAATAGCCTGAACTACATGGTGAAACCCTGTCTCAACACCTCCTCAAAAAAAAATGATGAGAGAAATTAAAGGCAACATAAATAAATGGAAAGATATCCCATATCACATGTTCATAGATTAAAAGAATATTTCTAAATATGTTCATATTATCCAAAGCAATCTATAGATACAAATACATGGAAAGAGATCCTATAGTCCATGTTTATGGGTTAGAAGAATATTGGTAAACTGTTCATACCACCTAATGCAATCTACAGATTCAGTGCAATTTCAATGAAAAGCCCAATGCCATTCTTCACAGTAAAGAAAAAAACCCTAAAATTTATATGAAACCAACAAAGGCTGCAAATGGCCAGAGCACTCTTGAACAAAAAGAACAAAGTTGGGAGTATTACACTACATAACCTGAAAATATACTACAAAGCTATAGTGACAAAAAGAACATATAGTATTAGCATAAAAACAGACACAGAACAATGCACAGAATAGAGATCCCAGAAATAAATCCATGATTTTACAGCAAATTTGGATAAAGTTGCCAAGAACACAATGGAGCAAGGAAGATCTCAATAAATGATATTGGAAAAATGATATCCACATGCTGAAGGGTGAAATTAGACACCTTTTTTGTTATTAGACACCTATTTCACACCATATGCAAACATCAACTCAAAGTGTTTTAAAGACTTACATGTAAGAGCCAAAACTGAAATAACTAGAAGAAAACACAAGGGAAAAGCTCCATGACATTAGTCTAGACAATGGTTCTTTTTATATGACTTCAAAAATATAAACAACAAAAACAAAAGTGGACAAATCAGATGACATCAAACTAAAAAGAAAGGAAACAATCAAAAGAGTAGAAACAACTACAGAATGAGAAAAATAGCTGTAAACTATACACCTGAAAAGGGATTACTATTCAATACATATAAAGAACATAACTTAACATCAAGGAAACAACCTGATGAAAAAGTGAGCAAATGACCAGAACAGATATTTCTCTAAAGACAAGTGTTGGTTGTGCTCGCTTCGGCAGCACATATACTAAAGACAAGTGTTGGTGAGGATGTACAGAAAGAGGAATCTTGGCACACTATTGACAGGAATGTAAATTAATACAGTCATTATGGGAAACTGTATAGAAATTCCTCAAAAAATTAAAAATGTAACTACTATATGATCCAGCAATCCCACTAACTATATACCCAAAGGAAATAAAATCAGTATGTCAGAGAGATATCTGCACTCCCATGTCTACTGTTGCATTATTCACAACAGACAAGAAATGGAAATTACCTAAGTGTTCATCAACTGATGAATAGCTAAAGAAAACATGGTAAGTATATATAATGGAATATTATTCACACATAAAAGGGATAAAATCCTGTTATTTGTAACAACATGGATGAAACTAGAGATCATTAGGCAAAATGAAATAAACCAGGCACAGAAAGACAAATGTAATTCAGTGGTAGAGCGTTTGCCTTGGACGCAACACTGGGAGGCAGGTGGAGAAAGAAAACCTGCATGATCTTACTCATACATACGTGGAATCTAAACACTGAACTCAAGCTGTGAGCAGAATGGTTACTACAGGCTGGAAGATGGGGGAACAGGGATCTGCTAGGGTACAGTGTTTCTGTTGGGCAGGAGAACAAATGATTAGTATTTGAGGTGAAGATTTTAAAAACACAACTTTTGGCGTTTTTGATCTTGTGTCTCTGTGTGTGTGTGTGTGTGTGTGTGTGTGTCTAACAAGTTGTCATATGGTAACCAATTGAACCCTTAAAACAATGACCAACTCATTGGTACTCTTAGATCAGAGGGTGAAAATACTTAAATGGTCACATGAATAGCACCTAAAAGAACTATAGTGGACTCTCGAGTTATAACCAGCCTCACATACAACTTGGGTTACGACCAGAATTGTAGTTTTAGCTTATGACCAAAGTCTTGAATTATGACTCAAATGCTGGCTGCTTGTGATTGTAAACAAAGACTCATGATGCCAGAGAAGTGTACATAAGTGTATGTAAGTGTCAGTCTGAGCCCAGATGCATGTATTTGTGGACATGATTTCAGCCAGTGCTTTATATAATTGCTACAATTACTGCCATCAAAATGGTCCCCAAAAAGCTAGTAAAGAAGCTAAGCAAGGAAGCAAAAGTAAAGAAAGTAATCACAATAGAAAAGAAGGAAATTGTGGAGAAATATGACAGTGGCATTCGTGTGACCAGTCTTGCTAATATGCACAGCATGTCAAAATCCAACACTGTATCCCAGAGTCTAAATCCTCATAAGCAGACCACTGTGTTGCATCAGGGCTTATGTGCTTTTGGTGACCAATGCCATGCTTCTGCAGAGCACTATCAGAGCCAAGTTTCAGGACATAATTATGCCTGCAGTAATAAAGGGAGTAGAAGCAAACATAATACCAGCATTTTCCATGTACCAGTGTGGTTAAAATAATTTCTGCAAACGGATTCATTAAACCACAGTCCATTAAACCACAAACTTGTAGAGGAGTGATCTCAGAAACTACTTTTTTTTTTTTTTGGTGGTACTGGGGATTGAACCTAGGACATTGAACATGGTAGCCAAGTACTCTACCACTGAGTCACATCCCAGGCCATAAATTGTAAAATTAGGTTTTCCACAACTTTGTTAATCTCAATATGTTAGTGTTACTCTTTTATGCTGTTACTTTAAGTTACTTCTGAGTGCTTATATTTTAAAAAATGTTATTCTTTACTCATCTGGATATATAAAGCTCAAAATGTTATAAAAATAGAGAATTACATAGCAAAATTCCCTCTGTAATTCTATCACCTGGAGGGCTGGGGATTTAGCTCAGTGGTTCCATCGCCTGTCTCGCAAGCACAAGGACCTGAGTTTGATCCCAGGTACCAAAAACAAAAGTTCAAAGCCATCACCTGGATATTACTACTACTAACACCTTTTGTTTATTTCTTCCAATTGGTTCTCCAGTAAGAAGTTAAAGTACATATATCAAAAGAAGGCAAGATCATAATGCATGTGTAGCTTTGGAAACTGTTTTTCCTTTTGGTGTAATGGGACCACCTATGCATGCCAGTATTAACAGATGAACTTCAGTCTCTCAATAGCTTTATGGTAGCTCATTGCTCTCTATTAATATACAACTGCATTAATCCACAGTTACAGTGCTTCAAAGTACTTACCTGAAGTTACACTTTTGCAGAAGACAGATGTGTTTCTATAATGGATTCCTAAAAGTGAAATGTGGCAACTGATAGCATAGCTATTGGTAAGATGTTCTCAAAGAATACAAAGCTTCCAGTTCTCCCCCTGCCTTCCCCCAACAGTAGCCAATACAGCATGTCATCAACACTGCCTTCCCCCCCCAAAAAAACCCAACACATGTATTTCAAATCAGGCCACTATTTTTAGCAGTAGTTGACAAACCTGACCGTTATGTTGGATTTATTAAGATAATTTTCGAAACTACTGATGCCTAAGCTCTACCCTTAAAGTTTTGTCATTAACATTTCACTCTGACAGTGAAAAAATAACCTGTTTTAACTTACATTTGTTGACTTTCACTGAAGTTGAGACACTATGTACTGATACTGATAGTTCCTCTTCTATGAACTGCTGATTTAATGGCTTTTGCCCATTTGTGAGCTGAGTTGCTCATCTTTTCCTTTTTGTTTGGGGTGTGTGTGTGTGTGTGTGTGTGTGTGTGTGTGTGTGTGTGTGTGTGTGTGTGTGTTTTACCAAAGATTGAACCCAGGGCCTTTACACTGAGCTATATCCCTAGTCCTCTTTTTATCTTTTATTTTGAGACAGGGCCTTACTAAGTTGCTAAGTTGCCCAGGTTGAGTTAGAATTTGCGATCCTTCTGCTCAGCCTCCCAGAGTGCTGGGATTATAGGTATGCACCACCATATGTGTCTTGGCATGACTCTTTGAGAAAAATAAATTCCTTAAAAAAATTTAAAGGAATCTATCCACTTTTTTTTTTTTTCTAGAGTTGATGTTGAACAGGTTGAAGTTACTGCAATCCAGGATCCCATAATTAATTTTTGTCTCTGTAGGAATGTTAAAATCCCTGTCTCCTTGATGTCAATCATCTATTATGCTGAACACTCACCAGACCCTTCCATGTTATGTATTTCAGTCCAGGGACATTTTCTTAAATTGCTTCTTTACTGATTTACATTCTTTTCAGTTTTCTTTTTCTGGAACTTCTGACTAGATACATTGAATGTCCTTGTCTGGTTCTTTGATTGCATCTTTTCTGTTTTTCATGTACCTTTCTGTCTTTAGTCCTAATTTTTAGGAGACATCTTAACCTTTTTCTCCTAATATGACTATTGAGTTTCCACGTGTGTTACAAGTTTTTAATCTCCAAAGTTATCTTGGAGGGATCCCATATATAATGTCAGAATCTTTCCACATATTAGATAATTCTGAGCTACTTACTCCTAAAAATTGAAAATTAAAACACTACTAAAAGCTCTAACCACACAGGTGGCACTTTTCAAGTTTGTGCTTGGAGCTGGATTATACTGGTAGCTAGCTTGGACTCTGAACATGGGGCTTCCTGTTCACCAGCACTGTCTAGCCATGTGGATGAGCACAAAAGCTTTAATTTGCATGCAAATGCTGAATGCTCAGAACAAATCATGGAGATGTTGTAGGTCTGGGGTCCTCTTCCCTGTGCCACTTGAGTAGCTTCCTAGCCAGCCTCACTGCTATCAGGATCTGTGATTTTCAAACCTAGAAGACCCACAGAGTTGTCCTCTCCCACATGTTTTTGGCTGTGGTGGCTGCCTTCAAACGGAGCCTATATGCCTTCAGTCTCCAAGGAACTTCTCAAAATTACTTGTCTTCTAAGAGCACTACTTATTATTTTGCAGTGTTCTTTTACATTTAAAAAACTATGTTTTAAAAAAAAATATTTTTAGAAATCTGTGTGGTCCACGTACCTAGTTCATCATCTTAATTTTGTCTATTTGGGTAATTTTAAGATTTTTTTGAAAATAGTTATTTAGTTTTTCTCTGTCAGATAATTTGGATCCCTGAAGAAGAATTTAAGATTTTTGGGCCAGGGATTTAGCTCAGTGGTTTCAACTGCCTGCTGCACAAGTGCAAGGACCCGAGTTTGATCCCCGGTACCAAAAAAAAAAAAAAAAAAAAAAATTTAAGATTTTTGCTGGGTATGGTGGTGCACACCTATAATCCTAGAAGTCTGAGGCCAGCTTGGGCTACAAGTGAGTTCAAGGCCAGTCTGGATTACATAGACAGATCCTGTCTTGAAAAAAAATTAATCAGTTCTTAGATAATCATCTATTCTATGATTTGCACTAGGTCACATTCCTTACAGTATTCATTTTATTTCCACAAAAACTTGAAAGGTAGATATTATCATCCCAGTTGTACAGAAGAATAAAGTTTTGTCAAAGGTATTAAGCAACTTACTCAAGAGCCCAGGCAGTAGGGTTGGGCTTGGACTGCCGGTCTAACTTGTACATGTACAGATGAAGAAACTGAGGCCAAAGCAGACAACTAATCTGCCAGAATAACAGGTAATTAGGAGCCTTAAAGCTCCCTTGTACACTTCCCTTTTATTACCTAGAGGTTAGAAGTCACATAATTTCCAATAGCATTAACATGTAACTGTTCTTTGATTTCTTTCAATATTGTGTGTGAGAATGGAATGGCAGGCAGGCAGAAGATGAGAGATTTACATAATAGTAACACAGTTTTTAAGAAAGGCATTCCAGAAACATATGGCCTTTACTTAAACAATATGATCCCTATAGTCTGATAAAGCTCAAATGCTATGTAGGGGCTGGTATGAACTTTAAGATTTTTTTATGTTGTAAACAGCTTATGAAAACCGCAGATTTCTTAAGCTCATTTTGTGCTTCCAGCTCTGCCTTTCAGCCTGCAAAGGAAATGCTGTGCTCTAGTCCCTGCTGATGTTTTCCACTTTTCCTGTGATTTTTAAAAAATATTTCCCTTGGTAACCATTATCCCTGGTTACTTTCTTGGCTGATTTTCTGCAAAAAGAACTGAACAGCATTTGTCCCCAAGGGGATCAGTTATTTTAGATTTTACTAAGAAGTCAACTAACATTTTTTCAACATTTCCTTCTGTTCTTTGTTTTTAAAGAAAGCTCTGATTTTGTTTCATTTTCAACTGGAGACTTAAATGACACCAAGCAAAGTCTACTTAGTTTAGATTTCCAGGTAAAAAGTTTTAAATTTTAAGTTTCTACTAAAGCATGTGGAATGGTTTTAATATTTTGGTACTTTATGTGCAAATGTTTAATCCTAGAGAAAATTAGCTCTTTACTAATAGATTTTAAAAGTACAAAGTATGCATTATTTTGTTTTCTTGCTTTTTTTTCAGGATGATTACTTCCCAAATATTTCAAAATTTATAGAATTAGGGTTAAATTATTTTCAAGTTTGGATAGAAATATGTGCTAAAAACAAATATAAATTGGCTTGAAAGTTTCATGCTTTTTCAATTTTTAGTCTTGAAAGATTATTTAAGAATGTTTTTTATTTGAAATCTGTTGGGTGTCATGAAGGATAATAACTGATGGCTTCACGTAGAAGTTTAAAACTCTTAATTTTTAAAGTTTACTTAAGACAATGAAAAATTTCAAATGGAAAAAATAGTAAGTTAAAGTGTGCAGATAATATTTAATAGTTGGGATAAACATAGAAGTGCTAAAAAAGATAAAAATCTTAATTAAAAATGATATTGTGGGGCTGGGGTCTGCTGCACAAGCGCAAGGACCCAAGTTCGATCCCCGGTACAAACAAAACAAAACCAAACAAAAAAAAGATATTGTGATTAGAGTATCATAAAATTTTACCTCTAGAAACATGTTCACTCAATTATAAAGTTGCTTATTAGATATTAATTGTAGAGCAAATTTCTATAAGTCACTGAAAATAAGGAAAGCATAAGCATCAATTATAAAACTAGTATTAAGAAGTCATTTTATAACACTTACTAAACAGTTTAAAGAGGATAGCTACTGGATTTGTCAAAATTAAGGCAGCTCTGTCAATTTACTTCTATACCTATTTAGATTTCTGGGTAAAAATAAGTCAGTGTGTGGGGAGGAAGACAGAATGGGAGGGGATTTCAGGATGAGGATCCTGGGAAACAGAGTGTGCTCACTCTGGCCACAGCAGACACACTCTTTCTCCTCTGCAGTTACGCAGGCAATACCCTGGGTAAGGAGGTGCTCACAGGAGGCCCAGGACAACAGGCTACCTGAGACCCTCATGGGAGTTCATGTCCCGAGCCCTGAGGTCCAGGGCCTGATTTCTCCTGACCCTCACCCATTATAGGACAGAGGGTCTGTATATACGATTATCAAAGTAATGAAAGTCAATGTACACATTTTATGCAATGCAGAACATTCATGCTGTGCATCCATCAAGGCCCACTTGCCCTGCTTCTTAGCAAATTCTGGCTCTATTCTCTCCCATAGCTCAAAATTTCACACCGATTCCCCCTTTGTTATTGTTACTCCTTTCCAACATGCTACTGGCTCTATGAACTGACTCATCAAACTTTTCATCAATACTAAATATAATACAAGTTAAGGTGTCGATAAGCTAATGAATTTGTATCTTCTTTACATTTTGCATGTTCATTTTTCTGAAACTAAAGTAGATCATAAAAATAATCCAGTTTCACTCCAATGATGTATAGTAATGTTTTTGAAGTGACTGTAGTAACTAACATACACGTATGCTGAACAGAAGTTTGATGCTGAGGTTGACACCCAGTATCTCAGTGGTTGCTAACTGCTGAGCAAAGGTGATGTGGTGGCACATCCACACAGGTAAAACCTGATTTAGGGGAAGGTGATTTTGGCAGATGGAGTTATAAAGAGAGGTACTGATATTTAGGAGGGCCAACCAGACACCCTGCCCTCTTGTCCTTCATCAAATCCCTAGAAATAGTACACTGGTATAAATATATAAAAATATGAATATATACAGCTGCACTGGGAAACAAGAGGAGTCTTGATGGGACAGAAACTGTAAGGAGTTCTGCAAATATGACAGGGAAGAGGGGAATGAATTTAAAGAGGGGAAACATAGCCTTGTAAAAGCATGGAGGAAAACAGAGTAAAGAAAACTTACATGAGAAAGATTTTGTTTGAAAAGTCCCAAGAACAAATTAAGCAATGACAGTAACCTATTGCTAGGCACATTACAATAAAACTTCTAAGTATCAAAGATATATTGAAAAACTAAAATTTTTACAAAGGGATGAAAATCAGATTTAAGTCAAACTTATCAACACTAAATATAAGAAAATAATGGGCCAATATCTGTAAGGTATTAGAGGAAAATGATTAAATGATTTTGAAATCATAATCCTATTTTCTGCCAAACAGAATATGTCCAGACATGAAAGAATCACAAACTTCTATAACCTATAAGATTCTGTAAGAGAAAGAGGATATATAGTTCTGCAATTAACAAAATGAAACTGAAGAAGCCTCTTTTGAGAGGCAAGTCAGCCCCATGGATCTGCTGGGAACAACCAGGAAGATGAGAAAAACAACAGGGCCACTACTTGGAATAGTACTGAACCCAGAGCGGTGTGGGCTCTCTTCTGGAAGCATCTGTGGATTCCAGAGAAGGTGGCTGAAAAGCTTCACAGGGCTTGCAAACAGCTTCATGAGCTCGGGAGGAACCAAAAACAAGGAAAAGGGCCAAATAAGCAGCAGGGCATGAGAAGAAGTGGTGCTGGTGAAATCAGTAGGCTTTGAGTTAGATCCAAAATGTAATGATTAATTGGACATAGTGAAGCCTAACTTTAAACTACTCAATAATGATTAATATGCCTTTACCCTCATGCCTAAACCAGATGTAAATCTTCTTTGGATAGAAAATACTGATGTACATCCCAAAGTATTTTCATAAATTTCTAGGCCCTGCACTTAATCAAAAGCCATCAGATAAGTAAAAAGACAAAACAACATGGCTAAAAATCTAAAGAAATAAAACACACACACACACACACACACACACACGACAAATAAAAGAGCAATGATGGTGAACCTTTTAGAGATGAGTGCCGAAACTGCAATCCAAAACCCTCTTATTATTGCAGTGCCAGGACTGCAATTAAACCTGAATACTGAGGTTTTAGTTTAGAAAGAACAACTCATACATTAACATCTTTTGTCTTAAAAGAAAAACAAATAAGATGTGTGTCATAGATTCACCACCATTGAAATAAAGGATACAAAAAACCTAGTCTTCAAAACAAATGTGATTGATATATTCAGAAAAGAAAGAGACAAGATTAAAAACTTCAGCAGAAGGGGCTGGGGATTTGGCTCAGTGGTTCCGCCGCCTGCCTCGCAAGCGCAAGGACCCGAGTTCAATCCCCAGTACCAAAACAACAACAACAACAACAAAAAACTTCAGCAGAGAACTGGAAAAAAAACCACTGAAAACTGAAACGAAGCACAATGAAACAATAAAATTTAATGGATGGATTTAACAGCACAGTTGAAGAGAGTATTAATAAACCAAATCAGTTAGGAAAATAACTAGGAGGAGTTGATAAGAACAACAAATACGATAGAGGGGAAAGTGACATTGAAGTCAGAGCGAAGAGGCTGTTACACAAGTAGTGGGGCTTTTCAAAAGAAGGAGGTGAGAGGAGGAGGAAAGCGCTGTGCATAAAGGGATAAGGACTGGGAAGCTCCCAAATATGATATGATGAACAGCATCAAGCCATAAATTCACAAAGTGCTGTGAATCCCAAACGGAGAATAATACCTCTGTCCATCAGAGTAAAACAGATGAAAGCCAAAGACAAATCGAACATTTTAAAAGCAATCAGAAAAAAGTTCATTTTAAAGGAGAAGTAGTTAGATTGGGACAGGACTTTTCAATAGACTCAAAAGGAACAAAAAGACCTAGAAAAAAAGACAAAGGTATCTTCAAAATGCTAAAGAAAATACATGACAATTTTGTTCTATATCAAGCAAATACATATTTTAGGATAAAGGTAACATGTAAGCACTTTGAGGTAAAAACAAAAGAATTTTCAACAGACCCACACAAAAGTACTAAAATATATTCTTTAATCAGATGGAAAATAATGCAAATAGAAGACTGGAGATACAGGAAGGAATGAGAAAAATTAAGGAGGGTAAATGTTTGGGTAAGGAAAGTTACATGTAGTAATTAATGTCTGGCTATAGCTTTGGTTGTCACAACTGGGAAGAGTGCTAGGGGCATCGAGTAGGGAGAGACCAGGATGCCGAAATCCTATCATATCCAGGCTGGCTCCTCATAAAGAATTACTGACCCAAAATATTAATAGTGCTGAAACTGATAAGGTCTGATCTAAATGAACACTGAATACAAAGTAATAATGGTTTGAAGGCTTAAGATACAGAATTAAAATACATGACATAAATAGCACATGTGCCAAAACAAAGAGGCTGGAGTCAAATTTTGTCATGGTTCTTACATGAGGTAAAGGTCGTAATGTGTATTAGACTTTGCTGAGTCAAGGATGTATATGGTAATTTCTACAAAGAAAAACAATAGTAAAAAGTGTATAACTGCAAGCTACTTACTTGGGATGGTGAAGCAAGAGGAATGCAAGTTCAGTGCCAGCCTGGGCAACTTAGCATGACTGTCTCAAAATAAAAAACAAAAAGGGAGAGGATGTGCTCAGTGGTACTTATCCTAGTCTGAGCAAGTTCTTGGGCTTAGTGAGGAGTACAGTACCAAAAAAGTGTACAACTACTAACTGAATAATGATAATCAATTAAAATGAAAGCAAACAAAAAAATGTTCAGAACAGGCAGGAAAAATAGAAAGCAAATAGAATAGTAGATTTAAACTCAGATATATTGAGCATTACATTAAATATAACTTGATCACACGTTTCCAACAAAAGACAAAGATTATCAGACTACAGTAAAAATGTTATTAATGAAAAGCTCATAAAATATAATATAGAAGGCTAAAAAAAATCAGACAAATATATGTTAAGAAAACATTAACAAAAAGAAAGCAACTACATTAACATTAGACAAAGTAGATCTTACGGCAAAAAGTACTCCTAGAGGTACAGAAAGTATATATAAAAGTGCCACATAAATAACTCTTAAAATTTATACAAGTATATTCTTATAATGTAGCCTCAAGATATATTGACCAAACTAATATTAAAAATTTAAATATTAGCAGATGTGATACAG
>NW_004624868.1:3846493-3864600 GCF_000247695.1 Heterocephalus glaber
GGAAAGAAAACAGGTTGTAAAGGCCTGATGGATTCATATGCATTGGTGTACGTAGCCACATATCCATAATTTATTGCTGAGTGGAAATAGGTTTCAGTATAACATACAGAACAAATATAAAATTACAATATAATTTTATATATATGCTGTTATGAAAGATACACTAAGCTTAGAATTGGAAAACTACGGCCCAGAGACCAATTCCTATTTTCTAAACAAAGTGCCATCAAAACACAATTACATCCACCCATTCACTTATCATCTAGGGGTACTTTGTGGCTGTAACAGCAAAGAGGAATAGTTTTAACAGAGACCATTGGCCTGCAAAGTCCAAAATGCTTACTTTTTGGCCCTTCATAAAAATGTCTGACTACTCTTGTACTAAACGAATTATGGGTAAGGCAATTTGTCTTTTCTGCTTTACACCTGTAGCATTTTGATTTTTAAAAATATTTTTATAACTTTAAACACATTTTAAATAACAAGTTTGTGGAATTAGGAGAACACTTTGTTTGGTAAGTGGGTTATTATGTGGAAATGATGATTTGTTTATTTTCCACTCTTCCTTTTGATAACTAAGCACTATAAAACTATTCAATTATAAGTCATTTTTTTGTTTTGGTACTGGGGATAGAACTCGGGTCCTTGGGCTTGCGAGGCAGGCGGCAGAACCACTGAGCTAAATCCCCGGCCCAATAAGCCATTATGTTTTGCCTACAGCAACAAGTAACTATCTTGATTAAAACCCTAAACTATTTCTCTAAATCAATGCTCCTCAACCTCAGCACTATTGACATTTTTCGCCAACTGTTTCTTTGTTTTAGTGAGCTGTCCTGTGCACTGTAAGATATTTAGCAGCATCCTTAGCTTCATGTAGATACCTGTAGCAATTCCTCCAAATTGTGACTGCTGAAAACATCTCCAAATCAGTCATGATGGTGGACATCTGTGATCCTAGCACTTTGGAGGCTGAGGCAGGAGGATCGTAGCAAGTTCAAGGCCAGCCTTGGCCACATAGTGAGTTCAAGGCTAGCCTAAATTACAGAGTGAAATCTTGTCTCAAAAAAAAAAAAAAAAAAGGCTGGGGAGAGGGCAAAATCACCCCCAAGTGAGGAGCATTGCTCTAAATTATGAGTTGGCCAACTTTTGCGGTAAACTATTTTAACTTCTGCAGCCAATATTGTGACTCATGTTGTAAGTACTGAACTCTGCTGTTGTAATGCATAGCCATAAACAATACATAAATAAATGGCTATGGAGGTGTATATTGAAATTTTTTATATATTGAAATTTTAATTTCATGGGATTTCATCCATCATGAAATATTTTTCTTCATTTTTTCTTTGTCTTTTTAACCCTACCCCAGGGCCTTGTGCATGCCTGACAAGTGTTCTATTGCTGAACTGTATCTCCAACCCCTTTTTTTCTCTGGTGGTGCTGACGCTTGAACCCAGGCCTTTAGCATGCTAGGCAAGGGAGTGCTCCACCACTGAGCTACATTTCCAGATTCTCCCCTCCCCTTTTTTTGAATGAACTTATGGCTAGACTAATTAAGCCTTACTTGCTACAGTAAAACTGAATGCAGCTTGTGTGTGTGTGTGTGCGTGTGTGTGTATGTGTTGGTAGGGATCAAACTCAGGTTCTTGTACATGGTAGGCAAGCACTCTACCACTAAGTTCTACCCTCAACCCTCTAATTTTATTTAACCATTTAGAAACAATAAAAATATTTTACTTTGTAGGTTGTACAAAAATAAGTAGCAGTCCCAATGTAGCTTATGGTCCATAATTTCCTGACCTCAGCTCTAAACTGCTATCAGCCCTACAGGCTGGTTCCAAAGTTCTCCACAATGACTTCCCCGTGCATTAAGTACCTCAGCCAGGTTTAGTCTGTGAATTTTGTTCATTCCATAATTTGGATGTGTGACTTCAAACAGTAGTTCTCTTATTCAGAACATAAAGTGATGGCCCTGTCCAAATAAAGCAGTAGAGGTAACTGAAAATTAAAGTGAATATATTTAAATTTACCTGTAAACCTATAACCACAATCAAGAAAATTAGCATATCCATGACTCTCCAAAGCTCCCTCATGGCACGGAAATCCCTGTCTCACAGTCAATTCATATTCCTGAACTGAGCCAATCACTGATACTCTCACTAAAGTACAGCTGGCATCTTCTATAGTTTCTATCTAGATTTCAGAATCAGCTTGTCAATTTATATCAAAATTGTCTGCTAGAATTCTGACGGGCTTTGTGACAAATGTATAGATGAATGTGAGGGAGAACTGAGAATTTAACAATATTGAGTCAACTGATCTATACACATTGTGTATATTTCCATTGACAGAGGTCTTATTTCAACAGTACTTTATTGTTTTCAGAATAGACAGTAGTATTGTGTTTCATATTTTTATGGTATTATAAATGGTATTATATTTTTAAATTGTCTTTGATTGTTGTTACCACACAGAAATAATGCTGATTTTTGTAGATTGAGCTTGTTTGTTTTGTTTTTGTCCTTTTTTTGGTACTGGGGATCAAACTCAGGACCTTGTGCTTGCAAGGCAGGCATGGTGCCACTGAGCTAAATCTCAGCCCTTTTTTGTAGATTGATCTTATATCTGAAGCCTTACTAAACTCTCTTATTAGTTATAGAAGCTTTTATCTTTTTGGCAGATTCTATAACGTTTTCTACATAAATGACTTAGACATTTGTGAATAAAGCCAGTTTTACCACTTCCTTTCCAATGTTTGAATTTTTTATAAAGTGTTGGCTTACAATTGCTAAGAATGAAAATTCTAGTCTTAAATTTTATACAAAGACTAAATATATTTGAGTGTTATTAAACATTCCTGTTCCATATTAAAAATATATTTCTGAAGATTATAAAATGGTGTTTATCTACAATCTGGATGGATTCCATTTCTTGGACTTCTCTTACTATATTGGATAGAAAATCCAGCAAAATGAACAGAAGTGGTGTGAACAAACATTGCAATGTTTGTGATCTTAAGGCAAAAACATATGTCACCACTAAATATTATGTTAGCTGTAAGTTTTTCATAAATGACAATTACCCATGGAATAAGTTCCATGTTACTCCTAGTGGAGTGGTTAGTTCAGGAGAGTTCTTATGGGGAATGGATGTTGGCCTCTGCACAGAGGCTATCTCAGGGAAAACTGACAGCAAGGGGACCTGAGCAGGAGGCCACAGAAAAAGGGTGGCCAGGCAAGGAAGAAGGAGCGCACTGAAGAAAACTGTCTCAGCTGCAGGTTTCCAACAGGTAGTGGAAACGACACCAGCACTCTCTGTGGCAGGATCCAGGAAAGCCTCACTGGGTGAATCTTGATTATACTCCTGCAGTCACCTGCAGAGGTTTTTTTCCTTTTCCATACTACCTTTACAGGGACTGCACCAGACTGGCAGGTCACAATGCTGCTTTTACACCAACAGTGCCTAATAGTTATTTCTCGGCTACACCATGTGCAGGATCCAGTCAAGTTATTCTTCTTGTGTCTTACTTCCTCAACACTGATGCTATTTCATAGTTACTTTTATATGATACAATCACACCCCCTGCCCAATAAAGAAAATTGTAAAAATAGTGAATAATAAAACAAGAGGGCTGGAAAATGGATTGTGGGTGATCTCGGTTACATAGCACCTCAGCAGACTGGTGGAAAGAGCTCTCCCAAGTTAATTGCCAAAAATCAGCATGGTGAGGCCTACTAAGGGGTCAGCCGACTACACCTGAGGGTCCAAGTCCAGCCTCCTTCTTTTTAAATTTAGATATGGTCTTGCTAAATTATTAAGTTACCCAGGTTGGGTTTGAACCTGTGATCCTCCTGCTTCAGCCTCCCGGAGCATTGGGATTATAGGCATGGTCCACCATGCCCAGCTTGGCCCACTGTCTTTACTGCAATGATTGTTTTATTGGAGCACAGCCACAGTAGTTTACCTATCACTTATGGCTGATACCATGGTACAAAGTAGTGCCAAATAACTATTCAGAGAATAGTCAGAGAATGGAACTAGTCAGAGAATGGATAGTTATAAAGCCTGAAGTATTTATATCTAGCCTTTCATAGAAAAGTTTGCTCAAGATGGGTCTAGAAATAAATATATGAAAAGTTCTTTGATTTTGACAGAAAAAGTTAAAATTATGATTTGGCAGTAACACTATAGTATAGCCTATATCAGTGATATTTCTCAAAGACTTCCTACTGAGGCATACAAGCAATTATAAACAAATATTGCCTTTTCAAAGGCAAAAACTTAGTCACTACTAACATTGAAATTCTGTTTCATTCTAGAAATTGGTGAAAAATAAGATGAAGTTTGCGTTTTTGTTTTGCTTTTTTCTGCTTATTTTTCAAACTGACTTTGGACAAAATGAAGAAATTCCTAAGAAACAAATGAAGAAGACATATCACAGAAGACTGAAGAAAAATTCCTCACTTAACCATAGGTCAAACAGACAGCATGGAATTCAGCAAACAACTGCTACACCAATGGCGAGATTTCCCATCGTTAACTTTGATTACAGCTTGGAGGAAAAGTTTGAATCCTTTCTAAGTCTTCCTGAAGTAGAATCAAGCTACAATGTGTTACCAGGTAAAAGAATGGTAGGAGAGAAGAGAGAGGGTTGGGGAAGCAGACAGAGAATGAGGGCCTCCACATTATTATATTACCTTTTGTTTTAATCTACAAATTAAAAAATATCATTTCAGGAATATATTGATACAAAATGATTAGAAAAATAAAAAATACTTATCCTACCACTGTATTTATAAAATCATAGTTATCATTTTTGTTTCTTTCTAGTATGTTTATTATCTATATAGTTGTAATCATAATACATGTTATATACATATTAATTTACAAAGTGCTTCTTCATTTATGACAGATCATTTAGAATAGAAATTACTCAGATGACTTTAAGAACACATGGCTATTAAATATTTTCAAACAGAGTTTTTTCAAACATGAACGGAGTGAAAGCCACTGAATTTATTTGATGTAAACTACACTATGGATTTTTAAAACTTGAAGAGTTAAATGAATATACGAATAAATATTCATATTTATTTAGGGGGTTTTATTTAGAGGGTTTATTTATTTTTGTTTTGGGTACCGAGTTTGAACTCAAGGCCTTGCATGTCCTATGCAAGCACTCCAACACTAAACTACATCCTCAGCCTTTTAAAACTTTTTAAAAAATTTGAGACAGGGTCTTATTAAAGTAGCTGAGGCTAGACTTGAACCTGTGATTCTTCTGTTTCAGTCTCCGGAGTAGCTGGGATTACAGGTGTGTGCCACTATGTCCAATTAAAAACTAGTATTCAATGATCCATTTTTTTCCAAGTTTAGAAGAAAAAGTATTTTAGGTATGTTACCATTAAATAAAACATTGAAAAGACAAAAAATATTATCATATATTTTTCTAGGCCTCATTGTCTCAATAAAGCCAAATGCTTCTAAACTATTATTTCCACAAAGTTAACAGTAATAACACACAATTACTGTGAAAGTAGGCAATTCAAACTATACAAAATATGAGTAGGGAAAAAAGAGTTAGAGAAATCAATTACAATGATTATTACAGTACAGTATAATAACAGTATATCCATAACTCCTAAAGATAAATGTTAAAATCAATTTTCTTATTCAAGTCAAAAGATATGCAAGGCATAATAATAGCAGATTAAAAGGCTAAAAGTAGTACACATGGTATGATCTCATGTCTATTTTAATCACTTAGCAGTCCAATTATTTAAATACAAGATGACCAAAACTTGCACATTTTTTGTTAATTTTTTTTTTTTTTTGGTACCGGGGATCGAACTTGGGTCCTTGTGCTTGCAAAACAGGCAGTGGAACCATTGAGCTAAATCCCCAGCCATTTTGTTAATTTTTATGATATCACAGGAAATAAAAAAGTGACAATTTTATAAAATTTATTCAATAATTTTTCTGTGTGTCATATATCTTAAAACATTCAACACAAAATGCAGCATTATAATCTGGACAGTAGGATCTAGTATCTTTCCAAATACTTTTTGTATTATTGTCTTTTTTTGAACAACAGATTTTATGCTGTTGTGTTGGACTTTCCTTTTTTTTGTTTTGTGGTATATCTTCAATAAAATATCTAATGGTGAAGAAGATGATGGATGTCCTGCTTGGTGTTTTGCTATCTTGTATTTTTCAATTATTTGGTGAATTTCTTTTAGTTTTGTTTCTTCTTTCAGGTTCTATCATTTCTGTATTATGAATAGTTGACAATAAGGAGATGTCTTTTTTGTCTTTCCATTTCATAACAGACTTTTCTTCTCTGATACGCTAAAATTTCTTCCTTTTTCCAGTTTTTTCTTTTGCAGATTTTTTTGCATTTCCTTCCTATTCAGTCTCAGTGTCCCAAATGTATCCATTTTATATTGTAAAACAATACCATTGAGTTCTGGATAAGTATAAAAATTATATCTAATGTAATTACAGTAAGTTTTTATAGATTGTAGCACAAAATTAGTTTATTTTCCACAAATAAATGTGAATTAGTAAAATAAAGAAAGAATATAAATAGTAAAATAAAAAAGGAAATAACCAGGACTTATTATTAGATTTCACTAGAAACAAACAACAAAGCCAAATACAATGTTCTAAATTAAAAGGTATGCAAACAATAGTTGACATAAAACAAATAAACATATGAGTCTATATTGTGCAAACAAGAACCAAACTGGTTGAAATGACACCTGCCCGAACAATGCTTGGGATAAACTGTTAAGCACTTAAAATTCCTATTTTTATTCAATTTTTTGTTTGATATAAATTCTTGCTATGTTGATCAGGCTAACTTCCAACTCTTGGGCTCCAGTAATCCTCCTGCCTTAGCCTCCCAAATAGCTGGGACTACAGGCGCATGCTACTGTGCTGGTTTAAAAAAAAAAAACGTAATACAGGTGATTGTCCATTTAAAAAAGTGTAGCAGATGTATACTAAACATTTTTAAATGGTTCAAATTTTTTCCAGTGTTCTTAAAGTACTTCTTTTTATTGTATTACCACATATAACATAAAATTTAACATTTCAAATATACAATTCAGTGGCAGTTAATACATTCACAATTATGCAATGACCACCACTAAGTAGTTCCTGAACATTTTCATCACCTCAAAGGGAAATCCTGTACAAAACTCATTTTTCTCTATCTCCAACCTTAACAGACCTTAATCTGTTCTTTGTCTCTATAAACTTGCCTGTTCTGGAAAATTTCATGTAAATGGAATCACATAAAATGTAGCTTTGTGCTCTGGCTTCATTCATGAGCATGTGTCCAACATTTATCCATGGTTAGCCTGCATCACCCTTCTTTCCTTTTTAGGTGGAGTAACATTCCCTTGTATATACAGATCACATTTTGTTTATCTATTCGTCACTTTATGATAGGCATTTAGTTTGTTTCCACCTTTTAGGTATTGTATGTAATCCAACCATGAATATTTGTGTACAAATTTTATTTGAACATGTTTTCAATTCTTTTATGTATAAACCTAGGAGTACAACTTCTAGGACATATTGTAATCCTATAATTTTTTTCTCTTTGATTATGTGTATGAAATGATATTTCATTGTGCTTTTGATTTCCATGTCCCTAGTGACTAATGATGTTGCGCATCTTTTCATGACTTGTGGGTCTTCTTTGGAAAAATGTCTATTCAAGTCCTTTGTCCATTTTTGTTTCGTATTGCTTGTAGCATCTTGCTTGTAGCCAGGATGGCCTCAAACTTGCAATCCTCCTGCCTCAGCTGCCCAAGTGCTAGGATTCTAGGCATGCCTGGACTGCCCATTTTATAATTGGATTGTCCTTTTGTTGCTGAGCTGTGAGAGTTCTTATGTATGTCTTAGATATTAGACACTAATCAGATATATGATTTGCAAAATTTTTTCTCATTGTGTATGTTGCCTTTTCACTCTCTTGACAACAGCCTTCGATGCACTATACTTTAAATTTTAATGAAGTCTAATTCATCTTTTTCTCTTATTGCTTGTGCTTTAGGTGTCATATTTAAGAATCCATTGTCAATTACAAGATCATGGAGATTTACTCATATGTCTTCTAAGAGTTTTTCAGTCTTAAGCTTTTACATTTAGGGATTTGAACCATTTTGAGTTAATTTCTATATTTGATATAGTAAGGTAGGAGTTCAACTTCATTCTTTTGCATGCGGGTATCCAGTTGTCTCAACATTTGTTGAAGAGTCTTTTCTTTCTTGACTGAATGGTCTTGCCACACTTCTTGAAAATATGTCTCAACTTACTTTATTCATGCTGGCATAAGCTGATTAGAATGGCTTTGTGGCAAACCTTTTGTAGTGTTTTGAAATCTGTAAGTGTGAGACCTCAAACTTTGTTCTTTTTTCTCAACATTGTTTTTTGCTACTTGGGATCCCTTATGATTTTATAAGAATTTGAGGGTCAGCATTTCCACTTCTGGAAAACCAACCAACCAACCAACCAATCAACCACTGCTGAAATTTTGATAGGGTATAGGTAGAGTGGGTAAGTACATGAGGTATGTCTAGTCCATGGCACATCTGGGTTGCCTGGCCCACACCGAGTGAATAGGAATTGTCTTGGGCTGCATATAATATAGTTAATATATAAGTAACAAAGCTTCCTTTAATTAAATGTTTTATTATAACACAGGTGTATCAAACCTACATGTGCACTATGTACTGCATCGTGCACTTTGTAGGTAACTGTTATGGTCTGTGAATTGTATTTTAATAACATAGTAATTCAAAAAAGCGCTGCAGTGTCTAAGAAATCCATGGAAGTCTGCTATCTATCTGACTTTTCCCCCTGTGTACAGCAATAAGAGTAGATGCTGTGCTGGTTTTCAGTGCTATTCTAGCTCTCTGAGGGTGTGAGGAAACTACACTGCTTTTGTTAGGTGTAGCCAGACAGTCTGTTTTGGGTTATATAGTTAGACACTTTTAGAACTCAAGTTGCAATCTGCAACCTCCCATTCTCACCACTGTGGCAATTAGTGCAGGTGCTTAAGGAAGCCTCTTGTCCATTACCAAGTGACTAAAATGAGCCAAGGCCCTGTGTGCCCACACTGGACACTCAGTTGAATGAGAGAACTAAAATTTGGGGGTGGCTTGTTTTATTGTGTGACTCAGCCTATCCTGACAGACAGATGCAAGATGAATATGCAGTCCGAAGTCCAGATATCATCAGGAGGTCACTGTCAAGAGCTTAGCGAGAGGAGCTGAAAAGAGAGTCAGTGGAAAGCATTTCCAGGGGCTATGTTTGTAGGATATTTTTACTCTGTGTATAAACACACAGGATTCTATTCTTGCGCAGTTATATCAGTCTGACTTTATATAGCATTTAATTCTATTCAGAGATGCGGGCAACTGAATAAGTAATTTAAATGTCTATTATTGTGTTCTTCTAGGAAAGAAGGGACAATGCTTGGTGAAGGGCATGACCATGTACAACAAAGCGGTATGGTCTCCTGACCCCTGTACCACCTGCCTCTGCTCAGATGGAAGAGTGCTTTGTGATGAAACCATGTGTCAACCCCAGACATGTACCTACACGGTTACACCTGAAGGAGAATGCTGCCCAGTCTGCACTGATACTGGTACAGACATGTAGCCAAAACAAAACACCATGTGTGATTTAGTCAATTCCTTTGTTTCTGTTTTGTCGCTACTTTAAGGTATAAACTATAATAGCCTAATTATCAAGCACAATGCTGATAAACAGAAATACTCGGGGCAGTATATGGTAGAGTATAGAAATAATAGATTGTGGCCTTAAAGTTCTAGCTCTATCAGAATGAGTAAATGTGGACCAGACCACATTCCACATGTGACCCTTAGCTTTGGAGATAGCAATAAGATTTCTACAACAGACCCTGAGTTATTATGAATTAAGGGCTATGTTTTGGTCTGTACATGCATTATTTCATTTAACCCAAATCACCTTGGGTCCAGTTATCTGATGTCATAAGAACAAAGGAGGAGTGATTTATAACTGGATAGAATGCAGCTTCAACCTTCCTGGCTACTCCCAAGCATTCAAAGGTACCAGAGCAATCCACAGCATGGCCTCAGTAACTCTGGGGACGTACAGAAGTATGGCGAGAGCACTGTGTTCTAGTGTGGCCCTCCTGTGTTCAAGTCACAGTATGAACTTTGTTGGATGCTCCCTGACCTCTTCTTCCTTGAGGCTTGTACCTAGCCAAGTTGGGGGGGGGGGGCTTGAGAGGGAAGCCCAGGCCTCATATATGAAGAGGCCAAATATAAAAAGAGCTTAAAAAAAAAAAAAAGCTTAGCCAGTTACTTATGAAAACAAGTAAACACTTGTTAAATAATTTGACAGGCAGGGATAGGGACAATTTCTTTTGTCTATAACCAAGGTAGATTGCTCTCACACATAGATGATCACGGGGTAGTTATTTAGCAAAGTCTCCTGCCAAGAAGAACTTTAGAATCTTTAAGAATTGTGTTTTGCTTCATACTATCAATTATTTCACTGAAACATGCTTTTTGAAAAATGTTAGAAAAGTGTTCAATGAAATTGATCACTTAGAGTGAAATACAAGATTTATAAGACAAGATCCAGAAATTCTTAGACATTTTTCAAGACACTTACATATTCTTGAAATGTTGTAATTATCTTGGAAAAATAAACTTGGAATATACGGGAAGGATTTTAAATGTTTCAATATGATAGCTTTAGTTTCCTTTGACCAATTTTTTCCTATTCTCTTTTCTGCATGTTTTGTGAAAGATGTGAAAAAACCCCAGACTTTATAATATATACTGAACTGACATCACAAGTAATTTCTTCAAATAATTATATTTCCTGAGAGCAGTTTATACATAACATTAAATGAAAATAGAAAGGTGATTAAATGAATTTATAAATTTTGATGGAGGAAAACTTGTGCACTGTAAGCTCAGTTTTCCTTAGAACTCTTCACTCAGAGGGTGAGGCTGAATTAATTAATATTTTAGGGGTTTTTTGAGACAGGGTCTTGCTATGTAATTCAGGCTGGCCTTGAACTCACTATGTGGCCCAGGCTGGCCTCAAACTTGCAGTGATCCTCTGCATCAGTCTCCCAAGTCCTGGGATTACAGGCATGTTCCACCATGCCCAGTTTACAGCCATCTGCTTCTAAGCATATGGTATTGGCCCATCTACCACTTATCTCCTTCTGATTCTCTTGCCTCAGCCTCCCAAGTGCTGGGATTACAGGCAGGTGCCACCACAACCAGGTGAGACTGAATTTAGACTTATATCGTCTTCCCTATGTTCTGCCACAGATATAAAGCTATATGTAAATATAGATTGGCTTTCTATAATTATCTGTTCTGTTCCCAGCATCATGGAATGATGAACAGCACTCCAGTGCATGTGTCTACAGAAAAGCAACAGCACTTAGGTCCGGCATACTATGCATAAAGCTCAGGTAGCAAAACCGATTTAAGAAGGGAATTCATCAGAGAAAAAGAGAACTTTATAATTCTATGTTAGGAGCCATTCTACATAATTTTGGGGAAAAATCATTTCACAATTAAATTATGATTAGGCCTAGTCTTCTTGCCTACAGGCTGGCTATGTCATGCTGAAATATAAATCCATGTTTGCCTCCGGTCACAGCTAAGACCTCAATGGTCCTGTGATGCTGTGACACTCAAGGGCAACATTACAGCAGCTGAAGACATCCTGGTTCTTTGAGAACCAAGTAGTAAGAGAAAGGTTTCACCCGGGGAGGGATAAATTCCTTATCAGCTTAATTCATCCCACCTACTGTAAGAACATCTTTATTCATATTACTGTCCTAATCAACATAAGATCCTCATCAGCATAAGAGCCTCACGTCATAGGATTACTGCCACCCTCCGAGATATCTGATGCTTCCTTCAATTATAAGATCCTTGTCAATTTAGGATTATCACCACCCTCTGAGTCATCTGTTATTCCCTATGAATGCAATAAATAGTGGCAAGCTCGGGTGCCTTCGTCTTTAATGCCTAGAGCAGCACTGATCAGGGCCAGAATCCAGCTTCTTCTCTAAGTCTTGTTTTCTGTCTTAATTCTTTACTTCACCTGTGCTGTCCTGGCTTACAGGAGACCAGAACCCACTGAAGGGGTACAGGTAATGTCCCCTTTCCCTGTTCCCTACAATTCTGACTTCAGAGTATGTCATCAGGCCCCTGGAGCTGAGAAAAATGAATAAAAATAATAAATCTATAAACAAAAGCAGTTTCATTACCATACTGTACACCTGTTTTAACTTTTCATACCTAAAGACAGTCTCTAAATTCTTATATAAAAAATAAGCCAAGTCGGGTGCAGTGGCACATATCTGTAATTCCAGTGGTTGGGAAGCTGAGGCAGGAAGATTGTCACGAGTTCGAGGGCAGCCTGCATTACATAGTGAGTTCTGGGCCAGCCTAAACTACACAGTGAGACCATGTCTCAAAAAACCAAAACCAAACCAAAACCAAAACAAAACAAAAAGACCCAAATAAATGGAACAGTATCTATTATAAAGGTATCACATCTGATGATATCACAAGCTCATGATAAGACTGTTTTTCATTTTGCATCATGTAGCAATGTTATTCCCTCCTTAGTCCCAAGGCAGCATTATATTCTAGCAAAAATACATGTTATTTAGTGCAAAAACTAGCAATAGGGCAGAGAGGCATGAAAAATTATCTATAACAGATCTTATAAAACAGAAATAGTTATGAATAAAACTTTTCAAGAAAAAAATTGAAGATGCATTTCATCTTTAAATGGCACTCAAACACCTGGAGGGAATAATATTCACTAACCTTGTTTCATTATGATTTTTCCTCTTATTAACACCACCAACTTGCCCCTGCTACCTCCTTCCCTGCATGGTCATTAATCTCTTATTCCCTAGTCAATGATAGCATGTTAAATGGTAGAACTGAATTTTCTGGTGATTCTTCAGAACAAAGAGAACCTACCAATGTACATCTTAAGCAACTGCCACCTCTTCAGGTGGAAATGGACCAAGTATTTGGAAAAGAGGCACTTCAATCTGAGGAGGATGAAGAAGAATCTAAAGAAGATATAAAGTACAAGAAAGAGACCGCTGGACATAGAGATCAGGGCAAACCTCACAGTGAGGGAGAGCGCAGAAGAGAGAGAAAGCAAAGACCTGGCAAGATCGGGAGGCTGGCACATCAACAGCCACGCTGTGGAAGAGGAAAGGAGGAGGAGGATGAAGAGGAGGAAGGGGAAGAAGAAGAGACTGTAAGAGGAGATGTGTTCCGAATGCCCTGCCAGCTCCCCATCCCTGCTCCCCCCAGAGGCAGGCCTCGCTTGCCCAGTGGCTGCTCCTTGTCCTATAGGACCATCAGCTGCATCCATGCTGCCCTCACCCAGATCCCACCACTGATGGCCCCAGAGATAACGAGTCTGAAGCTCGTGGGTGAGAAATGTTGACTTCTGTTTTATTTTGTGCTTTAGATATAAACGTGACTCTCACTGCTCTATGAATGCTATGTTTCAATTTCACAATACAGACTAATTTAATCGTCTTCATATATATGAACTCTATAGAAGAGAGAAGCTTACTGCAAATGGCTGTTAGGTGTAAAGCAACCTCCAAACTAGATGTTTCCCCATGTACCTTTTAAAAAGTCAGCTTTAATGGGCTATAATTTGTATACAGTAAAACAGATTTTTAGTGTATAGTTCTGAGTTTTGATAAATACATACAGCTGTACACACACTATCATCTTCAAGATATAGAACATTTTAATCACTCCCCAAAGTTCTTCATTCCCTACCTTCCCTAGCCCTTGGCCATGACAGAAAAGTTTTCTATTCCTATGCTTTTGTCTTTTTGAGAATGTCACATAAATGGAGTCACACAATATGGAGCTTTTCTGGGTGGGTGTCTATTGCTTTTGAGAGTCCTATGTTTGTTTTGGATATGTCAGTTCATTTTTATCGCTAGGTAGTGTCCTGTTGTATGAAAGGCCAGTTACGAGTGAGAAGATATCTGGCTTGTTTTCCACTGGGAGGCGAATGTGTACAAAGTTGCTATAAACATCCTCATACAAATGTCTGTGTGGACCTATGACCTCATTTCTCCAGGATTATGCCCAGGGGTGGAACTGCAGAGTGAGATGGGAAATTACATGTTTAACTTTGTAGTGACCACCCAACAGTTCTCCGAGGTGGCTCACCATTGCCCTTGGCAGTGTTGGGGAGTTCCCATAGCTCTCGTCACCTGCTAGCACTTTATAGCTGTTTCCTCCTCTCTTCAGCCATTTCAGTAGGAATATGGTTTCCAGACCTTTTGTTTATGTCTCTGTAAGGCCACCTGGGAGGGTTCCGAGTGGAGGGACAGCAGGATAAGGTATGAGGGGCTGGCTAGTGGTAGTATAGCAGGGTGGGCTTGAGGACAGGGATTACATACTCCAGCAGGAATGGCCATCTGCAGTGGGATGCTGCTAGTGTCAAGTGTACTAGAAGCTTCCATGGCTTTCCTAACAGAGCCTTTCATCCCACTTTCATATCACCTAATGAATTTCTCTCATGCCCAGCAAGTTACTCACCCCTACCCTATAGCCTGCCAAGAATGCTCTACCTTAAGAAAACTAAATGTGTTTGGGAAGGATAAACAACCCATGTTGGGCTATAATGTCTTTGTTTTATAAGAAGGTTGCTACATTTTTTCCCTGGTATTGGGGATCAAACCCAAGGGTCTCAGGTGGAAGTCAAATTTATAATCCTCCTGCCTCAGCCTCTCTCAGTATGGGGATTACAGGTGTGCATCACCATGCCTGGAGTGTGTGTGTCTTGGGGGTGGTACTAGGTCTTAGAATCCATGGCCTTCATGTAGAACTATATCCTTTGCCCTTTTGAGACAGGTTGTCACTAAGCTGTTAAATTGATCAGGGTGGGCTTGAATTTATGATCTTCCTGCCTTGGCCTCCTAGTGTTGAGATTACATACTCGGCACTCTATGGTTTTTATAGTATGTATTATTTCTAGAAAGGTTATTTTCCGTGTCTAAAATCATTTTTTAAAAATCATTTCATAGTGTACTTAAAGTATCAAAACACAAAAGGTCCCGAGTTCGATCCCTGCTACCAAAAAAAGTGTCAAAACAAAAACAAAATTTTTTTTTGGTTTTTTTGAAACAGGGTCTCATTGTGTAGTTCAGTCTTGAACTTGTGGTGATTCTCCTGCCTGATCTCCAGAGTGCTTGGATTACAGATGTGCACCACGATGCCTGGAGAAACAAAAATTCTTAAAATTGAAACACAGAGAACTTTGTAGATTTGTTATACCTCTCTGAGAAAAGAGAGATATAATGTTAGACCTGGGGGGTAGTGTCTGAGAGATGATCTTCCCAAGTTTCTTACACAGAGAAGGAAGCATGCTCAGAGGAAGGGAGTGATTTGCCAGTAATTTCTTGGATAAAGAACATCACGCTCCCATTCCAGGGAAATAGCAATGGAAAAATATGAAGAACAAAATCAGTTTCTGTATAATCTTGCAGAAAAACTTTTTTTGCTGATGTATAATGTTTCTAGTACTGTCCAGCAGACTGCATTCTGGCTGTTTAAGCAGCTTCATCTGAAACATGAGGTACAGATGAATCCTTAGAAAATTTTGACTATGATGGTCTAGTCCCAAGGTTATTTTTCAAACAAGCATTTCTTTATATATTTCCCGTCCTTGTTCTAAGTATTGTTTTATCCTTCAGACCAAGCTCTCTCTTGATATGCATGTGCACACCTATACACATGTATACAAGTATGTATATGTGCATATGTCTAACACAACTGCTGCGTATCCTAGGGAATTCTATCACTTCCATCCCGGATGAAGCATTTAATGGACTACCGAATCTGGAAAGGCTTGATCTGAGCAAAAATAATATCACTTCTTCAGCCATAGGTCCAAAAGCATTTAAGGTAACCACATACTCGAATTTGTACATAACAATCCATGTGAATGGCTTCACTATGACTTCCACTAGCTGTAGTCTGAAGTGGGGAAGGAAAAGCAAAAAGGTTTTAACTGACTTTTCTTCTGCGTTATGGAAGTTCCTTCTCTGATGTCCCTAAACTATGTTCAAGTTTCTCTTAAACATAATTTGTTTTACATGTTTTTAGTCTCACCTTACATGTACCAACCTAAATGGATCTGTGACATAATTAATGCTTTCAATTTATAGATTGCTTTTGTCCCAGGTAGCTGAAAACATTGAAATCTAACATCTTAGCATATGAAGCTTTATCTAGGAATAAAGTAGGGCTTATATGAAATCCCTATGAGCATTTTCAGGCCAGCAGGACATTGCTGTCTTATTTTTGGACAATGGCCAAAATCTAGTGGAAGATACTTTGGCAACAGGTTCTGGAAAAACAAACAGGTTACGATGAAAATCGGTATTCGGTGGGATGGGGAGGAGGGAAATAGAATGGATAGGAAATAATATAGAGTAGACTTTTGAAGGAAATAGATCTAACTAAAATTCTTTCTTAAAAAAGGAAAAGACAAGATCAAGGAATTTCACGGCAACAAAAATAGAAGATAGAGAAAGTTAAAGGCTTGTGTGTGTAAATGAAAATTCATGCCAGGGATTTAGCTCAGTGGTTCTGACGCCTGCCTTGCAAGCACAAGGTCCAGAGTTCGATCCCTGGTACCAAAAAAAAAAAAAAAAAAAAAAATTCATAAATGTGTGTGCCTTAAGAGCCATAAGTAAAACACTATATCTCATTAGCTTAAACTTTGTTCCTTTGGATGGCTTTCTGGGTCTTCTGACAAATCTCACACATATCACTGTCCTCTTGCATTCTCAGCTCCTGGTTCTCCCCTGGAGTCTGAGCAGACAGATAATATGGCTCCCCGTACCTGCTTCATGCTGTCCCTCTTTCTGACTGAGCAACAGCTGGCAATAGAAGTCATACATATCCTGTATTTGGTCACAAGAAAAACACTGTAGCAGATTACCTCCTTTTCTGGCTTGGGGATTCTCTTGTTCTATTGTAAATCTGAAACTAGAATACGATCACTGGAGACGTGTATCATTCCATGTGGCTTCACTAAAGCCTGCTCAATTTGAGTTCTCCATTTTTGTTGCTGCAAGCCAGGTTTGCCCAACAAACATGCAACTATAAATGGGGAAATACACTTTTGCAGGTAGTCAGTTGTTTGAGTACCACATATGAATAGCTTGTGATATTTACAGCACGTTTTGAAAATTAACAGTAATTTGTGTTACATTATGACCCTTTTACTCATATGTGTACATATGAAATAGTTTAAAAAATATAAATTAAAAACCATCATCTTAACTCTAAGCACTTATGACAGATTCAGATTAATGCATGATTTAATGAAATTTCTATCTATTGCTATGAAGGTGAAAACCTCAGACCTAGGAAAATATGACTGATCCATTATTTATAGTAGCTTTCCTTTTTTCTTGTTTTTTTCTTTTCTCAGTTTGTGTTTTCTTCTCTAACTTTCTAAAGCTGCAATATAAATATGGATGAGTGGAATATAAAAAGTCCTCAAACATAGTTTGCTGCAAATGCATGAGAATAAAAGCTATTATCGAGATAATATTTACTTGGTAGGGAGAGTAATGCTATGTGGCCTGGACATTACTAAACCAAGAGACATGGAAGTTTGTGAAACTTTTAGTGCTACCTCAGAGTGCCCATTGTGTGGCTGTATATGTGAAGAAATAAAAATGGTAATTTTTTAAAAAGTTAAATTTATTGGTATATTTTAGGTTTACAATATAATGACATTCATCATTGGAAATTGGCACCTTAACATAATCTCTCTTGGTCCTTATTTTTCCCTCTTCCCTGCCTTCCCTATTTACAAATACTTTGTTTCCATTTTTTCATTTTCTCATATTAATTCCATTCCTTTCTTTCCTTTCCCCTACCCCGCCCACTTCCCCTTCCCCTTTGACCCTTTTCTTCCTATTTCACATTATCTATTATACCTTTTAGTCCTTATTTACACTTTCAGTTTCTCACAATAGAGAAACTATTCAGTATTTA
>NW_004624868.1:3870975-3882655 GCF_000247695.1 Heterocephalus glaber
ATTGAAGAGTTTAAACAGTAGTGGCAGCAGTTCCTCTCTAAATGTCTTGTAGAATTCAGCAGTGAAGCCATCAGGACCCAGGCTTTCCTTCGTTGATAAGTTTTTAATTATGTTTTCAATTTCATTGATATTGGGTTGTTTAGAATTTTTAGGTCTTCATTCAAATTTGGTAATTCATACGTATCTAGGAATCTGTCCATTTCTTCTGTATTTTCCACCTTATTGGTGTATAGGTTCTGGAAGTAGGTATTGATGATCCTCTGGATTTCTGCTGGGTGCATTGTAATTTCACCCTTTTCATTCCTAATTGCCTGGATTTTGGCCTTTTCTTTCCCTTTTCTGATAAGGTTGGCTAAGGGTTTGTCAATTTTGTTGATTCCTTTGAAGAACCAACTCTTGGCTTCATTGATGTTTTGTGTTGTTCTCTTAGTCTCCATTGCATGGATTTCTGCTCTCATCTTTATAATTTCCTCCCTTGTATGAGCTTTGGGTGTGTCCTGCTCTTTTTTCTAGAAGCTTGAGGTTCAGCATCAGGTTGTTTAATTGGGCTTGCTCTGTTTTCCTAATATGAGTATTCACTGCTATGAATTTCCCTCATAAGACTGCTTTCATTATGTCCCATAGAGTCCCATATGTTGTATTGTCATTGTTGTTTAGTTGAAGGAAGTGTCTTATTTTTTCCATTTCCTCTGCAACCCACTGGTTATTCAGAAGTGTGTTATTCAATATCCAGGTGTTTATGAAATTCTTGTGGTTTCTTTTGCTATTGGTTCTACAATTTAATCACACTATGGTCTGATAATAACCAGGGGATAACTCCAATTCCTCTGCACTTACTTAAATATGTTCTATGAGCCAGTATGTGGTCTATTTTGGAGAACCACCCGTGTTCAGCTAAAAAGAATGTGTATTCTGATTTTGTGGGGTGGAACCCTCTGTAAACATCTGTGAAGTTCATTTGTTCAAGAGTTTGATTGAGTTCTAGTATTTCATTGCTTACTTTTGTCTAGTTGATCTATCTGTGATAGTGGGGTATTGAGGTCCCCCACTACTACTGTATTAGTGCTTATTTGATTTTTCATGTCCATTAATATTTGTTTTATATAGTTGGGCACACTAGTGTTTGGTGCATAAATATTTGATTGTAATCTCTTCCTCTTGGATTATTCCCTGTACAAGGATATAGTGTCCTTCCTTGTCTCTCTTAATCAGTGTTGGTTTGAAATCCACTTGATTTGCAAAGAGGATAGCTAATCCTGTTTTTATTTCGGGTTCCTGTCACATGGAGTATTGTTTTCCACCCTTTAACTTTCAGTCTATGTGTTTCTTTTTGAAATAAGTGTGTTTCTTATATGCAGCATATTGTTGGATCTTGCTTCTTGACCCATTCTGTGAGTCTATTTCTTTTGATTGGTGAATTGAGACCATTAACATTGATGGTTATAACTGATACATATTGACTTATCATTGTCATGACTTTCTCTTTCTTTTGGATTCTCCTCCTTTGCGTTTAATTTCTTGTCATGCCTGATGGATTCATTCTGCTGGGTTTTCTGTGGTTGTGATCCTCATTTTCTTTTCCTAGGATATTGTCTAAAATTTTTTGGAGTGCTGATTTGGTATTCATGAAGTTCCTAAGGTGCTCTTTGTCATGAAAGTATCTTATTTCTCCATCAATTTTGAAAGATAGTTTTGCAGGGTACATCAATCTGGGTTGGAGGCTGTTTTCCTTTAGGGCTTGAAATACATCATTCCAAGTTCTTCTTGCCTTGAGGGTTTGCACTGAAGTCTGCTGTGTTTCTGATGGGCTTTCCTTTGTATGTGATTTCTTTTCTCTCACTGCTTGTAGAATTTTGTTCTTCTGTTGGCTTTGTGTAATCTTAACAATTATATGCCTATGTGTAGATTTTTTTTTTATCAAGGGTAGTTGGAGTCCTATATACCTCACTTATCTGTATGTCAAGTTCTTTTCCCCTGCATGGGCAGTTTTCTGCCATCACTTCTGGGAACAGTTTTTTTATGTCATCTGCACTCTCTCCTGTTTCTTCATTGACTCTGATCAGTCTCATGTTATTCTTTGCATCATCTAGCAGCTGCTGGATTGATTTCTTGTGGTCCCTTACAATTTTGAAGCAAGTTTTCCTTTCCTGGGTTCTACTTGCAATCTTATCTTCTATATCTGAAATTCTGTCCTTATACTGGCTCCTTCTGCTGCGTACACTTTCAATGGAGTTTTTAATCTCCTGGAAATCTGTTTGCATCTGTTTTATGGATTCCATTTGTTTCCTATGTTGGGACTCCATCATGTTCCTCAGCTTTTCTATTTTTTTTATTTGTGTCCTCTCTAGATTGATTAACCATGTCTTGCACTATGGGCACAGTCTCTGTTAATCCGATAAATTATTTCTGATTTCATTTTATCCAGATCCTCTTTTGTTGCTAGTTCAGGGAGTCCAGGTGGTTGAGTATCAGAGTGTTCCATCTCATATCCTTTTGGGGTTGGTTTAGGTGATCTGGAAGTCTGGTTTTGAGGCTTGTTTATGTGTCTTCTCATAAAAATGGTAATTTTAATATTTGCTTTTTAAGCTTCTGAAGAAGTTGGTGCGTCTGAATATAGATGAAAATAATTTGACACACATTCCTTCAGAATTACCATCTACCTTAGAAGAACTCAACATTAATGAAAATAATCTTCAGGCTATTGATGAAGAAAGTTTTTCAGGTATTTAACATTTTTTTTCTGACATGTTTCCTTAGAATTTTTCTTCTGTTGTGATTTGGAAATCTGATTTATAGTACTGCCAAAAGCCATTTAAATTAATAAAAATTTACTGACTGGTAAAACTTAAAAATGCATTTTACATTGCTTATTGTCTTTTAAAAAGCACACTAACCTTAAATAAAACTTTCAATGATTCTACGTTTTCATCATGTACAACACAATAACTCTCCTACAAATCCCTAATACCCGGAGAGCTGTACTACTGTCCACAATGGCATGAATTTGGTGCTCTGTACTGTTGTTGGCTCTTGGTGGTCTCCTGATGGGGGTTCCTTCATCTCACCATCTACAATTTGTGCTATGCCTATAATAATGTTATTTTTATTTGTTATGTGTTGCAACCTAAAACTAACCTTATGAGAATTGTGTGTACAGTAGAAATAGGCAGGTGTTCTATGAGTGCTGTCAGGTGGTGTCCTTCAAAAAGGGCAATGGTACTCATGGTAGTAGCTTGACTTTGGCAGCTCTGCTCTTGAGGGTGTGGGACAGTGCTGGATTTGTGCTACTTCCACGTTTCATGATGTGGACACGGCCTGGCTTTTTGAAGGATAGGCTTTATTGAGAAGCATTTGAACCTGCAAGAACTAAGCTTGTTTCTAGATCACATGAGATAGCTGATGGGTACATAATGAAACCCTATAAAAAAGGCTGGATCACATTTTACCCTTCACAGAATCTGGCTAACACCTTTGATTAGATTGTATATTTCCTTAAAACAAAGACTGCCTACACATTTCTTTTGTCTTCCTAATTATACAGCAGAGCTCATGAGATATACTGCTCAATATGCTTTTGTTAACTTCATTTGAAACACATTTTTATATAAATGTTGATAAACCTAGCAATTCTGATTATTTCCTTTAGCTCCCAAGAAACTTCACAAGAACAAAACACTTCTGCTGATGATAACAGTACATTATAAAAATTGCCAAATCTGAGTATTACATAGTTAGGAAATACTCAATTCCCAAATGCATTTGAAGGTAAACATGAAAAATTTTGATGGCCTTGGTCATATGTAGAAGACACTGGAAAATTTCATTTCTGCTCTATTAAACAGAGACTAGGACTGGGGATTTAGCTCAGTGGTTCCGCCGGCTGCCTCGCAAGCACAAGGACTTGAGTTCGATCCCTGGTACCAAAAAAACCCCAGAACAAAACAGAGACTAAAGAGAACAAAGAATATAGAACAAGTACACTAATAGCTTAATATGAAATATATGTGAGTTCATATTTTTGTTATCAAAATGATAGCTTATAAAACATAAGCTCTTTATAATGAACGTGGTCTCACACATCCCTGGAATGGCTCATGCATAAATGCATAAATGCTTCTATATTCCCAGAGTATTGATGTGTGGTCCAAGGTGAACTGTCTGCCTGCCCTCCTAACTGCCAAATTTCAAGCACTGAGGAAGCCTCATTCCCATGCAGGTGGCCAGAAAGGAGGCTCTCTGCTGCCCAAAAAATTTCCCTCCACTTCCTGGGTAGGCTGGGTTCTTAGTCCTGCTGTGGTACTGCTTCCATGAGTGCTGGGTGCTCCCTTGGCTGGGGCAGCTGCTGAGCCTCCCTGACTGCCCTGAGTCCTGCTGCTGTGGATGATAGGGTAGGGTTGGCTGGCAGTGGGTAGGTGAGCCCAAGCATAGCCCTTCACCTGTGTGTGCTCACTTGACTGTTTCAACCTGGAAGTTCCTCTTACTTCTAGGTAATTCTTTCTATCCTTAAGACGGTACCACTTCCATACCACTGAAATCTACACTGCTTTCTCTTTTAATCTTCCAGCATTTATAATCTCTACTTCTCATATGACTGTTTTTGCTAATGCCTAAGTATCACAGAGGATGGTATGCACTGCCTGTGACAAAGCAGAAATTATAGCTTACTTGGGAATCTTAGCTCAGACACCCCTAGGTATGTTACTGTTGAGTAGTCAGTGATTCACTTCGAAGCTTCCAAATGACCTGGATGACACCATTCCTGGGCTAGTGGGAGAGGTGAAAAAATTTGTTTGTATAAAGGACTTTCTTGGTAGCTCAGTCTGAATGATTAGAGGTTTTGATCATCTTAAAAAAGATCAAAACTTCTATATGGCTGCACTCTGTGCCAATAAGTGAATAACTATACAGAGAATTCACTGCTCTGCTGTTACTAACTCCTTTGTTCAGAGACTGGGATTTGCCAGGGAAAGAGTGCTCCTTTCTGTGTCCTAGAAAAAGGAATTACTCATCAACCTATCCCTATCATGCTGCCAATCCATACCAACCTGTCATTGCTAACGTGCTGCCAATGACTTTTTACAACCTACTCTATACGCATCTCAATTCCAAATCCCTGCTTGGCCAGCATGGCCTCTAGAGATATCTGTAATACTCCCTCTTCCTCCCTCCTCCTTCTTGCTTCTGTTAATTACATATATTTGTATACTATAACACTTGAATGATGTCTTCCTTGCATTGTGCATTTTGTCTTGGTTGAAATATGTGTCTGAGATGTGCAAAGTATTTAGAAATAGGATCTATCGGGTGGGGAAGGGACAAAGATAAGGAAGCTATACACCTTCAAATAAAGTGAACTTTTTCACATGCAGTGTATAAAAACTGTATGGTTATTTTTCCCCTTTCTTTTGTGGTTCTAGGGATCAAACCCAGGACCTCATGCATGCTGGGCAAGTACTCTACCACTGAGCTACACCCCATGCTCAAATTGCATGGTTTTTCCAATTGTTCTAATATTCTTATAATTTTATTTTTATAGACTTAAATCAGTTGGTCTCCTTAGAATTGGAAGGAAACAATCTCAGTGAAACCAATGTCAATCCTTTAGCTTTCAAACCTTTGAAGAGCCTATCTTACCTGCGCCTGGGAAAAAATAAATTTAGAATTATTCCACAAGGTCTTCCTGCTTCTATTGAGGTACTGATATCTTTCTTCTAATATTTTAAATATATTTTAGATAAAAACACTACCACAAAACAAACAATATCTCTTAAAGACTAGGGTAATGTTTATTAAACTAGGTAGAGTTTTGGTGCTGTATGCAGAATTTTTTTATAATATAAGCATTATATGCCCCTGATAAAGTGAAAAATGTTACTGCTGACAGCTTGGGGTGGGGGGTGGGAAAGAGAAATTAAGAATCTGAACAGAAACCACAACTTCTAAAATGTACCCAACTCTTAAGACAGTTCAAACTGTCCCAGGCCAGAACTATGAAGATCAACGCAGAATAGCTCCATCTTTGTCAGTATCACCTGTCTCCACTCAGAAGTTTCAGGTAAAATCACAGACACTCTTATCAAACAGCAATGGATGGTGCAAGTATTATACCAGAAGGCCTTCCCTGTTCCTGCAACTTGGTAGATTATAAATTTTGACCAGGTTCTACCAAGCCTGTCCTATGACTAACTCCAGGCCCAAAGCACAATCTTTGTTTTAATCCTTCTACATTATCACCAACAGTTCCCAGCAGTGTAGTTTCCCTGCTGCAAGGGATGCTCAGGAAGTCTTTGACCAATGAGGGTCAACACTCTGCATTTCTTGCATTAGGAACACTGAGGTTCAGAGTCTATACTGACAGACCCAGTTGGAATCCGGGTTTCCTTATATTAGCTCTGCTTCTACCACACTACAAGATCATCCCACCAGAAGTCGGGATGGAGCTTTACCTGATGGTGGGCCCAGCCAATCAGAAAAAGGTCAACTATTACGATCTCATGCTAATCAGAATCACCTGGGTTCCTAAGATATACAGATGTCTGAACCAGTCCCAGACATGCTAAGTCAGATTCTTTGGAGAGCAGAGCTAGAATTTAGAATTTTTAAAAAGATCATTAGACAATGCTTACCATCAATGAAACACACACACAACTTAGACAATACAAAAGAACACATGCCCCTCCCCATGTCTGAACTGCCTATCCCGCTTCTCTGTCCAATCCAGGAAGTGCTGTGTGCATCAGTGTACAAGTGCATGGTGTGTGTTATAAATCCTTCTAAACTCACTGCTGCATACCGTACTCATCTCATTATACATCATTCTTTTCTATGACTGCCAGTAGTCTAGGCATGGAAAAGTACGCCAGGACTTATTTAATTAGTCCCTTACTGTCAATACATTTATGTTGGAATTTGTTCTTTAAAAAGCTCATGATCCTAACATACAACCACATTTGGGAACCACTGATCTAGCTCATCTATTAATTATATATGAAAGTAAAAGCAAAAAGCTGAAAACTGCTTTACCCATTTTTAACAAATACCACAATTAAGTAACAAAGGGGAGAATTACTAAAACAGAAATGGAAAGTTACACTGAAGGAACACACTAAGTCTATTTCTGGATTCTAACCAGAATAAGCAGAATTTTATAATTCATATTCTCTAGGAAAAAATTCATTTTAATGCAAATTAAATTTACCTGGAAGGCAACTAGCTCGTAAAAACTTTCTAATAGTTCTAGTAAACTTTGTGATCCTAAATTAAGGCTCTCAATTAATCAATTAACTCTTAATTAAATACATGTAAGTCTAAAAATGTTACAGGCCTCACACAATGTAGAAAGCTGGCCTGGAGGTAAAGGCTCTGGTAGGAAGAGCCCCACTCATGTATCAGTCCTGGAACTGTGGGCTAGCACCATGATTTCCCTGAGCCTGAGTTACTCAACAGTGAGTGGAGATAGTAATTTCTACCTACTTTCCAGACTTTTAAAGTCCAAATGAGATCCCACATTTTGCAAATTGTATATGGTACGCTGACTCTTACAAAATATTATTCTTTAAAAACTAAATAAAAACCACTAAATTTCATAATCATATAATTTTATAAGTTATAAAATATGACAATTTAAAACTGAACTCACTTAAAAGTCTTTATAATACTAATGAAAATAGTCTTCATTACAATTTTAGTATCTGTGAAATTAAAAATATTTATTAACAAAGACAAGTGTAAAAAATAATACTCTTTTCTTTTAATTATAGGAATTACACCTAGAAAATAACCAAATTGAAGAAATAACTGAAATTTGTTTCAATCATACCAAAAAGATCAATGTGATTGTACTACGTTATAATAAAATAGAAGAAAACAGAATTGCTCCTTTAGCCTGGATAAATCAAAAGTAAGTATATGCTGCTATTTAACTTTCTTGCCATAATTAGAGAACCCTTGCCCTACCCAAACTTGGCCACTTCATGGAGTTTCCAAACTATCTGTTACGCAGTGTTAGGATCACTACTGCCTAGGGGGCACCCTACTACATGACTGAGCTAGCAAGAACTGAGGCTGGATCACAACCTCAAATGCTGCTTGAGTTCTGCCTGCCTCACAGGCTGTCAGGAAGCTTACATGGAATAATACCCCACATACAGTGAGGAAGAAATGTGCCACCCTGTTCCTCATCAACATTAGGAAAAACAGGCTTCAAAGGCCAGGCCTGTCCTCCCATACCACTGCCCTCTGTTGTCCAAACTATTTCTCCATTTCAAGTGTTACAAAATAGATTGTAAAAGATTGGGCCTGACAGTGGAGGCAGAAAGTAGGACCCATTGTCCTAGATGGGAAGCAGCAGGCTTGCTGCACCCCTCAGTGAAGGAAAAGGAGTTGAAAGCAAGCACTTGGCCGTATGTCAACTGATGGACATAATCCGGACATATGCTGTGTATCCCAGAATGACATAATCTGGGGAGAGATGAAAAGGAGGCTAACTGTGAGTGGTAAAGTTTTCATCAGGCATTTCAGGGGAAACTCCTGAAACCAGCCAGGGAGCTCACCACATTCCTGGGATCCTCTGGCTGATAACAACTTCTAGATCCCTTAGTCTCACCCCAAATCACAAGTGTACCAGATCATTAAATCTAATGTGGAATGAAAATGTGGGAGAAAAGTAAAACTTGCAGAAAACTCCAAAACAAAAACAACAAAAACAGAGGAAAAAACTTCCTTGATAGAACCAGAGACCCATGGATTTCATTTCTGATTCCACAGTTTGACCATAGAAATATTTGGAGAACATCTTTCTGTCACTGTGACTTCCCCATTACCCCAGGGACCTGGGTCTTCCCTCCTGCACTCTGGTGTGCTTCTCTGATGCAAACCCTTAGCTGGGAGGCAGCATGGTGCTGATAAGAACATGAGCCTTGGAGCTAGCCAGACCCAGGCCAGCACACAGTCAAGTTCATGTTTAGAATTATTACTGCAATGTGGGGCTGAAAGACCAGTACCACAACTGACCTTGTCAAAATTCAGAGCTTCCAGTCACTACCCTGAGGTTAGTTCCCTACTATGTTCACTTTTTCTTTGCTGCAGAAACCTAGAATCGATCGATCTCTCCTACAACAAGCTCTACCGCGTCCCCTCCTACCTCCCCAAGTCTCTGCTGCACCTTGTGCTCATGGGGAACCAGATCGAACTGATCCCAGGCTATGTGTTTGGCCATTTGGATCCAGGCCTGGAATACCTGTACCTGTCATTTAACAAACTCTCCGATGATGGCGTGGACCAAGTTTCATTCTATGGGGCATATCATTCTCTCAGAGAGTTATTTCTAGATCACAATAGCTTAAAATGTGTACCACCTGGGATACAAGAAATGAAAGCACTACATTTTCTGAGGCTGAACAACAATAAGATTCGGTAAATTCTGGCTTTTTCAAATATCAATTTAAATTGTGTGACAAAATATATATGATTAAACAACTATGACATGAACTCTGGGATTTACTGTAAGGGAAAAAAGAGTGCTAAGGAGCTCAGTGTGTGGTGGTGGATACCTGTAATCCTAACATTCTGGAAGTCTGGGGCAAGAGAATTATGAATTAAAAGCCCAGCGTGGGCAACTTAACATGAACCTGTCTCAAGATAAACAAACAAAACCCCCACAAACAAATGAGAAACAAAAACAAAAACAAGTGCTAAGTGGTTGCTTAAACAAGATCGGCAATGTTAATAATTGTTAAAGTGGGGTGATAGGTACATGAAGATTCATTATAGTTTTTTCTATACATTTGGAAAATTCCATAGTATTATTAAGTAGAGTTATTATTATATAATAGACTCTTAGAAACAGGTTCAAATAAGGCTGTGAAGCAATAAATCGACTATACACTTGCTTCTACTACTATGGTTTCAATCTTCAATGTCCCCCAGAAGCTCATGGGTTGAAGGCTTGGCTCCCAGTAGCTGGAATTATGAGAGGTGGTGGAAGCTTTAGGAGGCAGGACCTAGTCGGAGAAAGTACATCACTGGAGATGTGCCGTGAAGGATACATGGGGCCTGGCCCCTTCCTTGGTCATTCTTGCTTTCCTGCCTACTATGAGGTAAGCAGCTCTGGTGTACCATGTGTTTGCTGCCATGATGAGCTGCCTCACCATAGCCAGTGACGATGAACCTTTTAGAGCTAGCAATGATAACAAACAGTTGGCTGTGACACGCATGTCATAGGTTTGCCACCACTGCCATTGGCCCATAGTGATGGGGTCAAAAAATCATGGGCTAGGGCTGAGGATTTAGCTCAGTGGTTTTGCTGCCTGCTGCACAAGTGCAAGGACCCGAATTTGATCCCTGGTACCAAACAAAAAAAACAAAGGTTTTGGTCCATGATTTTTTTTTTTGGTACCAGGGATTGAACTCAGGTCCTTGAGCTTGTGCAGCCGGTGGTGAAACCATTGAGCTAAATCCCCGGCCCTGGACCAAAACCTTTGAAACTCAGCCAAAATAAATCTTTCCTCCCTTAAGTTGATTTTCTCAGAAGTTCTCTCATACTGACAGAAAGCTATCATACCTGCCTACATATGTAATTTTATTTATTTATTTTTTGGTACTGGGGATTGAACTCGGGACCTTGCGCTTGTGAGGCAGGTGGTGGAACCACTTAGCTAAATCTCCGGCATACATATGTAATTTTAAAAGAGACTCATCTAAAGAGAACAAACCTAAATATACACTAAAATTAAAATTGCTTCTATTAGGGCCGGGGGATTTAGCCCAGTGGTTCCACCACCTGCCCCGCAAGCACAAGGATCCGAGTTTGATCCCTGGTACCAAAAAAAAAAAATGCTTCTATCCAGAATTTTCTGAAGGTAAAACTCTGAATAAATTTATTGAGACTGAACTTTTCTCACTCTTAAAGACATATTTTTCTGCCTGCATTCAGAAATCACCCTGCCTAGACACATGAATGATTCAAGGTTTCATCCTATATACTTTGTGAGTGCAATTTTCACCACTGGCAATGAGGGAAATAGTAACCTAATCTCTCTTACCCCTTTCCTATCTCTAACATTCCACATTAAATACCTTTAAAAAAGAGAAAGGTTCAAAAGTGGTTAGCCAGGAGTAGTGGCACATGCCTTAATCCTAGCACTCTGGAAGGCTGGAACAGGAGGACTACAAGTTTGAGTCCTCCCTCACATTAAGTAACTTAGTGAGACCCTGTCCCAAAATAAAAATTAAAAAGGTCTGAGAATGTAAGTCAGTGTGAAGGCCCTGGCTTCAATCTGTAGTACTGTGATGGGAGGAATAGGAAAGCAAAGCAGTGGGAGAAGTGAGGTGGAGAGAGCTTTGTAAGACTCTGTTTCAAAATTTTTTCACAGGTCCTGCTATATGCTCCATATTGCAGTGCATCAGGAGGCATACAATGACCTGCTTTTAGAGACTCCAAACTTTATCTGTTTATTTAGCGGTCATAGTCTGGTGTATTCATCACAGACTTTCCCCTCCATCACTGAACCAATGGTTTCACTCATAGGTGATTGTCACTTGAATCTATGATTTTATCAGGGGTAATAAAATGATTAATTTCTGGTTTTGATCAAGGCTAGTTGGAGTCCTATATGCCTCACTTATCTGTATGTCAAGTTCTTTTCCCCTGCTTGGGAAGTTTTCTGCCATCACTTTTGTG
>NW_004624868.1:3883690-3917139 GCF_000247695.1 Heterocephalus glaber
ATTTGTTTCCTATGTTGGGACTCCATCATGTTCCTCAGATCCTCTATTTTTTTTTTTTTATCTGTATCCTCTCTAGATTTAGTAATCATGTCTTGCACTGTGGGCACAATCTCTGCTGTTATCTGATAAATTATTTCTGATTTCATTTTTTCCAGATCCTCTTTTGTTGCTAGTTCAGGGAGTCCAGGTGGTTGAGAATCAGAGTGTTACATCTCGTCTGCCTTTGGGGTTGGTTTAGGTGATCTGGAAGTCTGGTTTTTCGGCTTATTTACCTGTCTTTGCATTTCAGCAGGTCTGTGTGTGTGCTGGTGCCTTAATGGCTCACCTCCTCGGTGCTGGGGCAGCTCTGCCCCTCGGCCTAATTTGTTTTATTATTCTTTATATGCATCTTAGCTGAAAATACCCTGTAAAGAAATTTCACTCTTCAACTAGGACTACTATTTTACTGAAAGTCAAGATAAACACAATTTTCTTTAAACTGTCAGAATTAAGAACTTGGTGCTTACATGCTTTTACTTTATTATTTTGTTTTGAGGTTCTCTCTTTCTCTGGAGAATAAACTGCACTTATGCTTTTATATATTCAGTATGTTCCGATCCACTGCAGTTCTTCTGAAACTATTGTTTTGCCAATGGCAGCCATTTCATTTGGCACTTGTATCTCAGCTCTGATCATGCCAGATGGTATCACAATGGTGGGAGGGTTTTTGGAAATCACACAGAGTCAAGAGACAGAAAGCCAGTGACTGGGGAAGGGGCAGTGTTAGCCTTTTTCTGATAACCTACTTGTGCAGGAATTCACTCCACAAGACCTGTATTAATCCCTTCCAAAGGCAATGCCCTCAACGACCAAACCACCTCTCCCTAGGATTCACCTTATAAGATTCCACCAAATCTTAATGTTGTCACAATGGGGACTAAGCTTGCAGCATATGTCCCTTAGGGGGTGAACCATATCCATACCATAGCATAACTCATATGGTTTTCAAATCACAAATAGGAAGATTTCTCTACTTGTAGGGTGTGACCATGCTCCATTTGAGTGTATTTCTAGCTTCATTTTTCACATTAAGATCTTTGAGGTAGTTCGAATTTATTCTGGTGTATGATATGACCAAAGGACCCAACTTTAAGAACAAAACCTTTTAAGAAAAAACAAATATAAAACTTAATTTCTAAATCATGCAGGCAGATTACTACATACTTGGACCATTTATGACCTGTTCTCTATTTTTCTTTAGGAATATTCTTCCAGAACAAATTTGTAATGCTGAAGAGGATGATGACTCAACTTTGGAACATCTTCACCTTGAAAATAATTATATTAAAACAAGAGATATATCACCCTATGCATTTTCATGCATAAGGTCTTACTCGAGTATTGTTCTTAAACCACAAAACATCAAGTAACTCCAAGTTTTGTTCTGTCATTTATAAGATTTACTCATGTAGTTACAGTAGTATAATCTGTCATTAATGAGAAACATAATCCTGTTATACTCAATATGATTACACTAGTCCCTCTGATTTGCCAGCCCACAGATGAGCACGCAAAGATATACATAAAAGGTATAGTCTTCTAGGAGTTTCAGTGAAAGTCAAAAACACTCAGTTTCCCACCTCTAGAAAGAAGTTACCTCACTAAGATAGGATATCAGGATGCTGAGCTAAACCAAATAAACACATCCTTTACAATTTGCTTGATATCTGCTGTTAGCTAAGAACTCTCCAAGTACCATTAAAAATTATCTATGTTGTAGTTCAAGACCAAAAGCATACAGACAGGAAAAGGCACAATTTATGAATTATTGTTGTTTATTATTATGTCAAAATAGTGATTTATTAAGTACTGGTATAAATATACTTCAGTTATGTTTAGTTAGGCTTGGTTTAGTTCAGTTAGGCTTGGTTCCTTCTATTCACCACATGTGTGAAATCAAAACACTACCACAGTGCTAACTCGCTGGTTTGGATCTTTGTACTGTAGGTACATTGTTAACATTACGGGAAGCTAGCAGAAAGGTTTATATGAATTCCATACTATTTTTGAAACTTCTGTAAGTGCAAAATTATTTTTTAAAAGATAAAAAACAGTATTTTAAGATCATCTTCACTATTCTTCATTCAAGATCAAAATATTATGGAAAGCAGTAGCATGCTAAAAATAAAAATTAATTATTCTTGACTATAATCTTAGTTAAATGTAAATCTAATACACATACTTTAAAAAATATTTTGTTACATTGGTCATAGTTAGCACCTTCTCCTTTGCCCTAATTTGGTGAAATGTATCCTTTTACTCAGTTCAACTGAACATAAAGCTATTAGTGTTTACTATGTACTAGGCCCTACCAAAACTATATATTAAAGTTTTTATTATAATAATGACTTTATCTTTGTATTGCCACAAACATTTGTAAGACACATACATAAACTACATTGACTTCTTTTGTTATTGTTTTGAAAAACACCAAACTTAGAGCTTAAGTTCTTAAGTTCTTGCCCACCTTGGGTAGCTTCTTCTAATTTTTCAGGTTTTAGTATCTGTTAAGTTTTTTAATAGTTTTTTTTATCACCTGGAGAACTTCCCAGCCCCACTTTACAGGGCTGTTTGGAGACCCAGAGAAGGATGTAAAATGTTTGGGAAAATATTGTATACATGATGAGTATAGTTATTATCACTAATAGTTCATGTAAAACTGAGAGAAACCAGCATATTCAAACATGTCTAACAGTTTCATAGGTAATTTCCAAGGTGTGAAAGTTTGGCTTACTCCAGTTGAGTTATTCCTATGCCCTTATTTCTAATCACTTTTTTTCTTTTTCTTATCTTTTTTTTTAGGGTTTTTCAGACAAGGTCTCACTATGGAGTTCAGGCTAGTTTTGAGCTTATTACTTGGTCAAGGATGGCCTCAAATTCTTGGTGATCCTCCTGCCTCAGTCTCCCAAGCATTGGGACTGCAGGCATGCACCACCAAGCTTGGCTGGATTTTTCTTAATATCCAGGATTCTGAGATTTGAACAAGAACAACATATGAAGATGACTGTTAAAATTCATGGGTCAAATACTTACCCCAAGTGATAAGAACAAAATAGAATAGAAAGGGTAGAATCTTATCCCAACAAAAAGTTCAGATTCATAATTAGTTTAAGAATGAATTAGCATCACTAAATTGGGCAAGTTGAATTTGATGCAGGTAAAAATAAGGACATAAGGTTACATATTCATCAAACAATCTTTGTGCAGTCTTTTTGCTGTATAGATATAAATGCATTGACATAAATGCTTTAAGGTCATCTGTGCTATAAACAAAATTAATTCCAAAGGGGACTAAAATTGAATAAAATTAGTCAATGTGATTAGCATTTTGGATGACACAGAGACTGATTATGAACCATTCCTTCATTCCTTATTCAGACTTTACTCAGCTTCATGTCAGATGCTGTTTTAAAGACAGAGCAATAAATAGATCAGATAAAGTCTCTCCTCTCTGGGAAGTCAATAAGCAAGAACGATGAGTAGCAGGCAAGTGCTATGAGTCAGTCAATAGGGAGCACAATGGGCTGAGGCCTTCTCTACCTGGGCCCAAGGACTCCCAGGGAGGATTGGAGTCACCCCAAAGAGCTTGCAAGGACAGCAGGCAATGTTGGTGCGTGTCCAGCATGCACACTGTGAACTGCTGTGCACACCGCTTCCCAATTCTATGAAGGCAGCCAAATCTCTGAAATGGCCAAAAATCAGAATGACCAAGTGAAACTTTGCTCAAATTGAAAGAGTCAATTATTTCAGCTATTTTTATAGTTTTAAAAACATGTCCAGCATGAAACTTGTTCAGCCTTAAAATTTCATCATGTTCTGGGCAGGATATTTTAATTCCATAAAAACATAATGATAGATGTTTTTACAGCAAACATTCTTCCTGATATATATCTATATACATATTGATATACAGATATATATTGATATATATGTGTATGTACATATATATAAAATGTAATAACAAACAGATGTTCAGTTTGGCCTCATAAATATGCTGTGATTACTAACATACATGTATAGTAAGGAAGTCCTGACCTACCCATATTCTGAATATATTAATGGGGTGTCTTGTCTTTGCATACATGTACAAGGAATGCTAACCATTTTTTAATTTTGAGATTTGTGTTATTACACATATGAATATTTTTAAAGCACTAAGACATGCTACAGGGAGATATATATCTAGCCTAATGTCATAACTTTTTTTTTTTTTGGTACTGGAGATCGAACTTGGGACCTTGCACTTGGAAGACAGGTGGCGGAACCACTAAGCTAAATCCCTGGCCTTAGCCTAATGTCATAAAGAAATAATTATACCATGAACCAGAAGAGCTAGGAGCCCATCTTGTTCTCCAGTGATTGATCAATTATGCAGTCCTTTTACTCCTCTGGGATTTGTTTGATTCAATTAAAAATGTGTTTATAAATGTGATCAGTAGTTTTCACACATGGCTCATTGTGACTTCTGTGTAAGTGATGAGGGAACAAGTACACTTCTCTCTCCAAACCAAATAGCTTTTCTCTTAGCAGAAAGGGTTGCCACATCTGTTTTTTCAGTAATGGCAAACCTTTTAGAGACAAGTGTCCAAACTGCAAGCCAAAACTCACTCATTTATCACAAAGTGACAACACTGCAATTAAATCTGAATACTATGGTTTTAGTTTAGAAAAAACAACTCATACATTAACATCTTTTGTCTTAAAAGAAAAACAACACATGTGCCATAGATTCACCACTGCTGGACTAGGTACTATCTAAATGATATACACACCAGGTTTTACAATCTAAGAACATGCAACCTTCCTCCTTCCCTTTCCCCCAGCTCCACCTACACTCCCAGAGCACCCAACCTGGACAGCTTTATCTTAGGCCTTTAGAGCTCCAGCACAGTGGGGAAGATCAGGCCTGAGATTACTGACCTTCAGACTCCAGGGCTCCTATTGCAGGGAAGGGCACAGTGCTACAGAGCTCCCAGACCTCGCTGTGGAGCAGGCACTGGGGAAGCTTGACTCAGTATGTACAGATGGCACATTAGAGTTACAGAGAGTATGTGGCTGAGTATGGACTTAATGGGCATCTGCTGACTCTAAAGTCTGTACTTTTCTTGCTGGGCCAGGCTGCCACCCTGAGGGTTTGGGTGAAAAGTCTGGGGAACCTGAGAGTGCCACCCAACAAAGGCCTTGAATCTTGGCAACTGCTGCTCAACTGGAAAGCACAGGACCTGGAGTGTGGCAGGTGTTGCTAACACAGGAGTGGAAGATACTCGAAACTTGAGCTGGTATTGTCAAATGGTGGCCACATACATCTTTTTAGAAGTCTTCCTCATTAAGCCAGAGTTAATTACTACTTAAGATGACTACTTTCTTTAAAATGGGGGAACCCCATCCATGTTACACAGCTGACACAAGTCTTAGCTTGGCCTGGCGACGGGATGTAAATCAGCTGAGGGGAGGGAATGAGGGAGCATGAGGCAAGCATGTCTGAGGTCTGGGCTCACTGGTCACCTGGAATCTGGCAGGGCAACAGCAGAAACTAGAGGCAAAGGGAGAGCTACTAAAGAAGAGACCAGATTCAGTGTCAAAACACTCTGGAGGGGAAAGTGTCCCATGAGAGCCATGGTATAAGGAAGGAAAAGAACTACTCACTCCACGATCCAGAGAAAGACTGAGTGGGTACACACAGCACAGATGCGAGGGAGACTCCCAAAGGAACGCAGTGAGAGGCTTTCTGCACACACAAGAGGCACACAGAGGAAAAGTGACCAGAGAGGGCAGCTGCACCAAGTCCCATAATGTTGTTGCAAAGGTGGGGAAAAGAAAGAGGACAACTGGGAGAGGACACGCTGAAACTTGGGTGTCATATCGTAATGACAGCGAGGCACAGGCAAGGACGCCTGCCCAGAGAGGACCCTGCACAGCAGAGCAGCTGACCCTAATTTCAAGGGAGGGGCAAAGCAGCCAAATTAACCAATTTCTATGACTTGAGCATCTGACCTCCTAGAGACAGCTTCTAGACATAGGAGGATCCCTGCCTAGAATTCTGCTCCTCAGAACGCCTGCCCCAGACTCAGCATCCGTGCCATCACCCTGGGAAAAATCTATGTTTGTTAGGTCTGTATTGATTAGCTGGTGTTACTAGTTACATACTATTTCTTTGTGTATATGGGTGTTACACAGTAGCTTAATACGGGAATATTTATCTTGTTTCCCTCCCCACAAAAAAAAGATCATGAAACCTAGGAGGACAGAGATAACGCATTTCTTGAACCCTTGCATTCTCTGCCAAATAAAGTACATGCTAAAATGCTGCTGAAGAGGGCTGGGGATTTAGCTCAGTGATTCCTCCACCTGCCTCACAAGCGAAAGGTCCCCAGTTCACCAAAAAAAAAAAAAAAAAAAAAAAATGCTGCTGAAGAAACAGTTCCATCTCCCTGGTCCCCAGTGTAAACCGTATTGCCTCATGACTTGTTCAAAGTTGCAATTAGCCCCAATCCCAAACAAAACAGAGAAAATCTGCAAACTTTAAGAATTTTCAAAGGAAATGTGAGAAACTAAATGGAAAAAGATTATACAACATCATAAAATTAGAAATAATTTAAATAGTTTCTCTTACTAATATTTCCTGACATGGAAAGCAAAAGTATATTTTTTAAACATTTAAGTCATGCTTTGACAAGTGGTAATACTTTGTAATCAATCTGGTTGTTTTGTATAATACCATGTATTACTATGTTCCCAAAATGCTGACTTAATGAAATACTCCAATCTGCAGTTTAAGTGAAACCACAAATGGTGGGGTAAACTCTATATGATGTCAATACCAGAGCAGAAAACTTTTTCACAGAAGTAATTATAGATCCAGAGATGACTGAACCAAGATTTTGATCATTCAAAAATATTAAAAGTGCCCATGCCCAGAAGTTTCTGGCCAGCTCTAACCTAACACCAGATGACCATCAGAGGACCTTTAAGCCCTAGAAGTCTGTGAAAGATAGAGATTCTTATTTTGCAGTTAAAAACAAGTACTGTGGCTCTGAGCTAGAATTAATGTTAGCTATGGACCTTGTCAAGTAACTTAGACTCTGAGTTCTAGTTTCCTCATTCACAAAATTGGGGAAACATCTGTGTCCCTTGGCTGACAGAGAAAACAGTCAAAGTGATATCTTCAGAAAGTTCTGGACATGGGCAGGCATTAAATAAAGGTAAATATCAATGTTTATCTTGATAAAACTTCAGAAAACTGACATGCAGGGAGATATGGGACTTGTTCAAGCCTTCTAGGTCTCTGTTTTTACAGAATTTGATTTTTGAAACAGGGGTCATGCTATCTTGCCTGGGCTGGTCTCAAACTCCTGGGCTCAAGCAACTTTCCTTGCCACAGCCACCTGAGTAGCTAATACTACTGTACAGGTATGTGTCACCACACCTGACTTGATTTTACTTATTTAGGGTTTCTTTATATTGGTGCAAAACACAGTGGAGAAAGGAGTGGGCCTACTGCACTAGGAAGGTGTTTGGTACACTGCTGTGTGCAGGACCAGAGGGTAAACATCTTGGGCATCATGGCTAAGCAGGCTCCAGTACAGATCCTGCAGCCATGCCAGCAGCTGTACAAGCCACCACTCTCCTGAGGAGAAGGTGAGGGATTAACAACAACAGTCAAGCGTGACCATCTTTGTGCTGTGTCATGTCTGCTCATGTCCAAGGCAGGTATACAGCAAACTGTGGCATAAAACATCCCTGAACAGGATCTCCAGGCTGAGGGAGCTCAGTGGGTAAGGAAGCTAGAACTCAGAGAGTCTAACTAGTTCTCATTAAAGGTATAAAAGAATTCTGACCACAGGAAAGAAAATTAATTGACCTTCAAAAGTCATCATGATGATCTATAATACCTAAAAAGTGAGAGAATTGTACGGTATTTAAAATAGCCAGCCAAATCAGAAAAGTATTTGATAAATCTACCTGTCCTGTACATGGATTCCTTTCTGATAAAAAAACCTCTGAATGAATCTCCAATGAACTCTTGCTAGTCTCCATCACGACAATGACAGTTCATTCAGCAAACTTTGGGCTGAGCGTTGCTGTGGCCAGTGTGTTCCTTTCCTATTTCATTACTGGCCTTATGGCCATCAGCTCATACTGAACATAATCCAACAGAGCCAGTGGGATTTGTAAAAGGTTTTTAGAGAAAGGAAAGTCTACTGCAAATGGTGTAGTCCTATATTATACACATTTTAGTCTATGTGTCTCAAATGAGGCTTCAGCACATTATTTACATGTCTATGCTTCAACATGCTGAACATGAACTTTCAAGATGGTAACCTCTGAAATAAGGACTAAAAGGTATAATAGATAATGTAAAATAGGAAGAAAAGGGGCAAAAGGGAAGGGGGAGTGGGAGGGGTAGAGAAAGGAATTAATAAGGGGAAAGGGAATGGAATTAATATGAGAAAATGAAAAAATGGAAACAAAGTCTTTGTAAATAGGGAGGGATGGAGGGGTTGAAGGGAGGGCAGGGGAAGAGGGAAAAATAAGAACCAAGAGAGACTATGTAAAGGTGCAAATTTCCAATGTTGAATGTCATTATATTGCATACCTAAAATGTACCAATAAAAAAAAAAGAGGAAGGGGATCAAAAAAAGATGGTAACCCCTGCTGGAATTTAGCCTGTCATGTGCCAGTATTTGTTAAGGCTTGAATATTTTTAATTTAGTAAGTAGAACTTCGTGATTATACAACTAAAATACAAAAGCATGACTATTTCTTCTGTGAAGTTCTGTTTCCTTTTCTACAGGAAAACGGATAAAGTCAAAACTTACACTCTAGCTTATTTTTTCCTTTGCATAAAATGTGAAGAATGTAGAATCCCTCACCAGGGAAAGCAGGATTGTATTAAAAATAACATGTGATTACACTAAAAGTGTATTATTTGGAAAAGAAAGGGAATACATCATGTTATTAAAATGTTCCAGTTTGTTTCTAAGTAACAGAATCTCTGTGGTCAAATAAACTTACATTAAACTATCAGCTGATACTAGCAAATCATTTTATAAATTATAATTGGTGTAAAGTTTGTTTATTATAAATTAGGAATTACATTCACAAACACCAAATTTATATGTGAACTATTTAAAGGCTAATTCAACTAATATTCAACACCCAGAATAAAGAATGCATTATAAATTAGAAAGAAGTCTATTCTAGGGTGGTAGTTCTTAACTATTTGAGGATCCCTCTGAGAATAAAGTGAAAGCTATGATGGATTCTCTCTGCAGAAAAATATCTATAAAAAAACATTTTGTATGTGTCAAAAGATGTACAAAATCTTTCCACAAATTCTTTAGGAATCCATCTACTCAAGTTAAGAATCTCTGTCTACAGTAAAGTCTTAATTAACTTAAATTTTACCATAAGTATTTTATTACAATGAAGATAAATGAAAGGATTAAAATTAAGGCAAGCTGCCTCATTTGGCCCAATTTTTAAGTGTTTATTTCCATTAATTTAGTAGTATTTTCAACACTACATAAAATTTAAAGAATACAATAAGTATATACTTTTCATCTATATTCACTAAATAATACTATTTCAATTCTTTTCATCTTTCTCTCCTACTATATCCATATCTGCCTGTCCATTCTTCCATTTATATAATTGTATCTATTCATCTACCCTTCTATCTATATACCTGTATCTGCAACTGTATTCATCCATCATCTGTATATGTCTATGTAATTTTTTATCTGTCTGTACACTTGTACCTATAACTCTTATTCATCTCTCCAGCCATATGCTTATATCTACATCCATGTCAGTACATCCATACACACACTCATCTGTCCATCCCTTGGCACAGGATGAGTATGGGACCATCTGAATGCATTTTCAGATATCCTAATACTTTACTCCAACAAAGTATGATTAATCTAAGAACAAGGACATTTTCTTACATAACCATGAGACAATTATCACACTATCAAATCCAAGAAATTAAACATCGATTTAATATTATTATCAAACATATGGTACACATTATGAATAATGCCCTGTGCTGCCATGCATAAGGTTCAAGACCTAATCAAGGCTCAAAGACTACTATTGGCCATTTCTCCAAGAAGCCCTGGTTCTTTCTGGCAGAAAATAGTGTTTAAAAACACATCTGGAAGCTAGATATACTCAGTGCTCTCAGGTCCTCTCAGTGGAAAGAGCTGGGAAATTTAAAACAAAACTGTTATTCATACTGATTCTTCAAAGCACACTGACTTTTGTGACATTCTTTAAAAATATTTGGCAAACATACGATATAGTTAACTAAATTGTAAAAGTCCTTCATTATTTGTTGCTTTTTTTTTTTTTGGTACCAGGGATGGAACTTGGGTCCTTGTGCTTGCGAGGCAGGTGGCGGAACCACTGAGCTAAATCCCTGGCCCTAAAGAGAAAGTAATTTGTATTGAAATTCCATTGGATAACAATCAATGTTTCTGTTCACAGAGTATCAGTACAGGGAATATTACAGTGGATCCTTGACTTACGAACTCAATTCTCGAGTGCTGCTTGTAACTCAAGTTGGTCAGGCTCCTCTACACAGCCTTCAAAGTCTCTCTCCTGTATAATTTTAGGCCACACTTTCTTCCAGGCAGATCTCAGTGTCCTTAGACATTGGCCCAGGACTTTCCAATTAACCCCACATAGGAAAGGATGTTGCAATGTTCCTTCCAGAATTCTTTAAGGGTTAAATCTATATCTGAGACCATCTGAAAGCACAAGTGGCCAGCATTTGGGTTGTAACTCAAGACTTTGGTTACAAGTTAAAACTAAAATTCCAGTCTTAACTCAAATTGTTCTTATGTCAGGCCAGTCATAACTCGAGGGTCCACTGTACTTCACTGGTTTTGTAATTTATCTTGTTTGCAATATAATATACAGCTTACTCATGGCTTCTAAAAATAATGTTAGAACTAGTTCTTTGATATTTATATAAAAACCCGATGAGAAAAAAATCAAACATGTACCATAGAAAAGAATTAGGTCCCCTCTAGAGGACACACTAAGGAACCAAAGACAAGAGATTTTTGTCCTCACGATACTTAGGCAACAAGAGGCCCACTGCTGTGTTTTGAATGACAACTTGAAAAAGAGTGGCAAGTAAAGTGCCACCTTAGTTTATATCTGCTGTACTTGGCATGGTAGAAGTGAGGTGAAGCTTCCCACCACACAGCCACAAGATGGGCAAGGGCTAGGTCCAGGGCCATTCCTCTACCACTCTATCTGCAGAACAGAATGAACAAGCCAAATATGCCATCCCTACCAGCATCATACTGCACGGCCTTTCTTCCCCCAACATTCTGACCACACAGCAAAGACTAGCCTAAAGGTCACAATGGGGAGGAAGAGAAAGAAGTTGTAACATACTTTTAGAAATAGGGGGGCTGGGGATTTAGCTCAGTGGCGCCTCAACTGTCTCGCAAGCAAAAGGTCCTGAGCTCGATCCCTGGTCCAGGGGGAGGTGGGGAACAAAGATAGAGATTTTTTATTGCTTCTTGGTCTTTTGGCTAAGATCAAGTGTAGAAACAGGAACTGCTTCCTATCACCCTAGTTTGAGGAAATTGAGCTCTAGTAGGTAATTTGTATATGTATGAGCAGAGAAGTGAAAACACACATCCCCCTGACAAAAGCCTCAATGACAGACAATTATTTTGCAAAAATAGGAATCATATACTGGCAAAAGTTGATTTCTCAAGAGAAGGTGAAATCTTGTAATTTCTAAATATAGCAATTCCCTACCTTATAAAAATGCATACATATGACCCCCAAAAAACAGATAGAAAATGTTCACAGGAGTTCTTGAAAAGTTAATTATCCCAGTTAAATAAATATACAGTCATATATTGGTAAACAATTACTTTGAAACTTGTTGAATTTGCTACTTGACTCATTTTCGGGCAAAAATTTTGTCCTAGTACTCATCATTTGTCTGGTGACACACAAGCTAGAACTTGTGGGTATCAAATGCCGTGTGACTCGCTAACCTTTTCAACCGAAACAATTTGGTACTCATCATTTTTTTTTTCTTCATATTTTCTTTTTTTATTATTATTAAATTCTTTTATTGGTATATTGTAGGTATTAGAATGAATAATCAAAAATGTAAAATAGGAAGAAAAGGTCCAAAGGGGTAGGGGTAGTGGGAGGGGCAGGGGAAAGGAAATGGAAATAAAGTACTCATCATTTTTGGTACTCATTGCACCTCTCAGAACCAATGAATACCAAGGTATCACTGGTAAGTATTTTGTGGTGTATTCCTATAACAGAATACTATACAGTAAGAAAAATGAACTACTTGCTAACTACAATGGTACTGGTGGCTCTCAAAAATACAATGCTGAGTGAAAAAAGTAAGACACAAGAGTGGACAGTATGATTCCATTTATGTAAAGTTCAGGAAACAACCTATTGTGCTGAAGTCAGGCAGTAACTTTAAGGAGGATAAAGAAGGACAGGGGAAATGGTGGGATTTCCTTATCATGGATGTGTTTGTGAGAATTGATTGATTTGTAACATTGTAATATGTTTATATCTTTGTAAAATACACTTGGATAAAGAGTTTAAAGCAAAATATTCTGTAGGACAAAATGAATTTTACCCAAGAGCTCCCTGTTAATGACCATGCTGTGATGGAATCAGGCAGATGCTGGATGCTATAGGCCTAAGGATTAATACAATCCAGTTCATACTTTCATTATGCTCCCAATTTATCGAGTTAACAGATATATTGCAACTAAAATATAACAAGAAATGAGAATAAGAGCATTCTGACCCAAATAGGACAGCTGCTATTCCCTCAGATGCTTGAGGCTCAAGTAGTACCTAAGCTACGCTGAAGGCTGGCAGTATAGCAGTGCTGAGGTGACTGCTATGATCAGATTCAAGGCCAAGGGACAAATATTTTATGTGGGGGGAAGATGAACACATGGCTAGCTTCCCTGCATATATGAAACACAATTATTCTTTCTGTGGCTGTAGCAGATTCACTTCAACAATCTGTGCCACTCTTGAGAGTGGGAGCAACAGATGGTCTGATTCTGAGATCAAGTTCTGCTCCAAATCCACACAACAATCAGGTGATCTACTGGGGTCACCCACATCAGTGAGTCTTTGTCCCTAGGATAATACAAATGGTCCACTCTTAAATGATTACATCTTAGTGGATGTGAGAATTAGGCAAACTCTTGAAGCGAGTGGAAAATGGGACGCAAATAATGATTCTCTTCTCAGACAATGGCATTTTCTCTGCTCTCAGGTCTCCTCAACTGCAATGAAGGCTCAGCCAAGACTCTCTTATAATGGGAAAGCTGCACAAAATATATATAGGAGGGAGTCACCTGGCTGCATATGTCTATCTACATCATTCCACATGCTGTGTCCAGGGAGCACCTTCCAGGGTCTGGTCTGCAGTTCCCCTCATATGCTTATGGCAGGATTAAGAGCTTTTGAAAAAAAAAATCTTGAGAAATATGCTTAATGTAATAGTTTCGGTCATTAGGAGAAAATAAAAGCATGGGTCTTTTCTCAGGTACATTATAGTTTGGGTTATACTTCTATATGCTGGGATTCTTTACCAAGAGTGATAAATATTTTACTAGTCCATTCAGGGTGACTTCTGAAATTGTACTTTATTTATGTGTTTATTCATTTACGAATTTCATAAAGTACTTTTTTTTCTCAAATCAGGTACTTCTTGAGTGACTTTGACTACAATTTTAATGGCCAGTTGCCATGTATTATTAAACCCTTTTTTTCTTTCCAAATCTTCCAGTAGACGTCTAGAATTTAGCTAGAAGTTTTGGCTACGATACAAACAGTGATGGAAAACATATGAGCAGTAACAAGTTTTAATCTCGCTCCTCAGTGCTAACATGGACTAATCTGTAGAAGCAGTTTATTCCAGTGTCACCCAGGGTGCAGCCACACAAGGGCCTGTGCTGAAGAATATTTTTTCTCATAAATGAGACATCTTTTTCATCTTTGCTTCTTAAACATTGGCTGAGAACATTTACCTTGTAGATAAGTAGCACAGGGTGGATAAATTCTACTTTCAAGAGAACTACTCTCTTCTGACAAGGTATGTTTTCATGTTTGTCTTACATGTACCAGCATACAATTCCTTTATAGTCAATACTAAAGAGACACTAATATGAGTAATAAATGTTTATGAATGATAATGGTGAAGTTTAAAGCTTTTCTCAATAGTTTCTAAAAAATCAGTATTTAAATATGAACCTAAATTTGTAGCTAAAATTACTCTAGTTTTATGCCTTGTATTTAATAAATTTTAAATATAATTATGTGCTTTTTTTTAAAGCTAAGTGAAAATCTGTTATGCTTTACTAGAAATGATAACATGATTAATTTAAAAAAATCATTTAAATAGACATGTTCTTTTAGGAAAACAACATTATAAATTACTGATAATGAAATCTAGGGTATCACAAATATATTAATGGAAACAGTAAATATTTCTTTTAAGTCTAAAACTAAGATATTTTCTAATGTTTTTAAAATGTGTATTACCCAAATGTCATTTTTACTTATAAATTTGAAAGTCCATATTTTTTCTTGATAAATTTAATTATGCAATGAAATGGTACTAGACAGTTAAAGCAGAAATCTACATAATTTCAAGAAATAATTTAAGCAGTTCCATGTAAAAGATTAGTGATTTATTTTAGTAAAATCTAGTCAGAATTTAACACATTGAAATAGTTCCTCTGTCCTTTTCCAAAGTAAAATTTTTATTAAATCTTAGATTAAAAAATTAAGCATGTATTCAAATAGTCTATTCCCTAGTAATAGAGCATAGCATTCATGTTAATCTATACAGAGGTGTGGCAGCCAAAAGATAGTGGCCATATGCTATTGAGACTGAGTCGTAAAGAACATGAGGGGTTGTCTTGTTCTAAAAATAAAGTAGTTTTATCCCCCGGCACTGCTTCCCCCCAAATCATTACCTTATTAAGAAAGGAAGGGGGAGGGAGGGAGGTAGAGAGAGGGAGAGAGAGGGAGAGAGGGAGAGAGGGAGAGAGGGAGAGAGGGAGAGAGAGGGAGGGAGGGAGAGAGAGAGAGAGAGAGAGACAGAGAGAAAGAAAGAGAGGTCATAAGTCCATAGTCTCATAAAAGTATCTTGATGTTTTTAGTTTATTTTTTGGCATTACGCAACATAGTGCGGTAGTGGGAAGAAAGGAGATTGTGTTGTCTTGTTTTATCTAACCACTACATTAAAATTGAATATTCTGATACCTGATCTGAGGTTTGAGACAAAACTTTACAAGCACAAGAGTTGAGGCAATGCAGGAAATAGAAAACTGAAGAGCTTAGAATTTTTTGTTTTTAAAACAACAGCTAGGTTGCTAGAGATTTTTTTAAATGGTGAAAGGAAAAAAAAAAGACCCTTAGTACATAAGGAAAAACAGAAATTCTTTAGGAAAGTGTTGGTTTAAAAGTATCAATGTTGGGGCCGGGGATTTAGCTCAGTGGTTTTGCCACCTGCTGTGCAAGCACAGGGACCCGAGTTCGATCCCCGGTACCAAAAACAAAACAAAACAAAGAAAGATGCTCAAAAGTATCAATGTTCATGAACAAATGGTACAGTGAATAAGTTTCCAAATGCATGCTTGGACTTTTAACTTGTTAGCTTACTAGGGTGTGCCTTGATTATACACGCATGTGTTCTGCATGCTTCCTGTAAGACATGTTGGGTATGTTATGTAACATTTATACCCTGAACCCTACAAGTGGTACCTGCATTTAAGTTGCCAAGGGCCTTTAAATTGGGAATTTAAAAGCACAGTGGCTTATTTATCTAATACAGTCTGAGAGGAAATACCATTTCTCTTAAACAAATTTTCCATTCCAAGTTTGTGGACCAGTTAAATGGTAAAAGGGAAGTTTATATACTTCTTAGCTACATGAAATCTTGTTATGAACTTTTATGAAAACCTGGCTGTCTCATCCAGAGGAAAGTCTGTTTATTGTCTAGAAGTAACTAGGAGATGAAAATCTATTCAGAGAGGCTGTGAGAACAGGGGAAAGCACCACCAGCAAGGAGTGAGAAAGCTGCTTCAGCTATGCTGCCTCCAGAGAATTCTGGTAGACTGAAGCCTCAGCTTCTTCCTCTATGAAGAGAGAGCTCTGGGAGGATTGTCTCAGAGGCCTCTCTTAGCTTTAATGGGCCATGATTTATTAATAACAGCCCTGGAATAATATTTCAAATAGTTTTCTGATTAAGAGAGACTTCATTCCAGAATCCAAAGCTTTCTATGAGTAGAAAACACTGGCAAAACTGTTCTAAATCAGGGAAATATTGAGTCTTCCTGTGAATAAGACATAAATATTTTTAAAAGTTTTAAAAACAGCACAGTCTAAATGCTGCCAAAACTAATAAAATCGAGTTTGAACCATATTAAAAAGTCAAATTTTAAAATAAAATGAAAGGGCCTGCCATTTAAAATAATGAATAGTTAATAATACATATTTTCTATATTCTTGCTGCATTGTGAGAAAGCACTGCCATATAGTGCTCTTGTCTAGACATCTAAGTCTTTTATCTTTTAGTAAACAACTATGCAGCAGCAAAAGGGAGAGGTGTGGGGCTAAATTGGGGCTTCCAAAACCGTGGCAGAGACCCAGCCACATTAGACAGATAAATGATCAAGTCCTCAAGGAACTAAAGTTGGTCTGACTCTTTTGGTCTTAAAATGAAGACTTTTCTAGCAGCCATAGTTGGGTGACAGTGCACAATAATGCCTTAAGGTGGTCTGTTCCCTATGAATACTTTCACTAGAGTTATTTAAGAATGGTGGGCCAAAATGTTGTGGAACCTTCACCACCAGCAAGGGCTTCCAAGTAGCTGTCAGGCCCAGGTGCCACAGGAAAGAGCCCATCTACCCTCCATCAATCAACAAGTGCAGTGATGCCCCACCCTAAAGCTAGCAGGCAGAAGTATCAGTTTCTTATTTTCATTTTACTTCAGCTTTGGATAAAGGCAGGGAGGCTTTCATGAAATGTGTCAGTCTAAGAAAGAAGATAGAGAAATGGAGGGATCTTACTACACGTTCTAGGGACCCAAGGTGGGCTGGTAAGATGTGGAAGAGAAGCACTGTTCTGCTCATATCTTCTCATTATCCTCTCTGCTCCACATTCTGTTTCTCACACCTCATTCTGCTCCTCAGCCTGAACCTCCAGTCAGCACTGGGGAAGCCTCTCCTGAGCTCACTGAAGCGACAAGGCTGAACAAATCCAGGACACCAGCATGTGGCATGCACAGCAGCAAGGCCAGCCCTCACTCCAGCTGCCAGGCCACAAGGAAAACCAACATGTGTTTTTGGCACCCACTTTGGAACTCTAACACATTCCTGTTGTTACATATAATTTTTTTAAGTACCATACTTTTTTCTTAGGTTTGTATTTCAGATACATTATGTGTTAGTTTTTTTCTGTTCTACACCAGAAAGCTAAAGCCTGTAGAGCTCAAAGTTTCTATGAGAAAACACTTAACCAACCAATTGAAAAAAATCATTAAAATATTCATTTCTTATACCAATAAATGGAATTAGTCCTCAAGAAATTGTAAACTCCAAAACAATTTCTTACATAGGTGTTTCTGTTTGACATTTAGGGGGAAGATAGATGAGAACGGCTTATACTAGAAACCTTGAGTTCTACTATTTGTGATATCAGTCTAATGCTAAAGAAGGGGTAGGAAAAGGCCAGAGTACATATGTAGGACCAACATAAGGAAGATTCTGTTGGCAGACTGATATTTGAAATATTTTAAAGCAACATAAGTTTAAAAACTAGGCACAAAAAGAAAAAAGATGCTTTACTCATAATTTGACCATTCCTCCTCCTAGGTATTGTATACTCTATACTTTCATACACACATACGATTTTATAGGTGTCTTTAATTCTAGTGGTATAAAACTGTAAGTGAGGATTATAAGGAACAAAGAGATACACGGTAAAAAATGTCACTTTCTAAGCTCTGGAGACCCACATCTAGGGTCAAAATCTCCTCCCTTGTAGAGTCAGTGTATACAGTTGATGTTGTTTTTTACTATTCTATTTACTAATTTAAGCTTTTTATCCTTAGTTTTCCTGTCAATATACCTGGCATTCAAATGTTAATATTAACAATCCCAGTTAACTGAGAGCAGTTGATTAGGAGTTGTAGATATGTTTTGAGAATGGAAGTGTGGGAGAGGAGAGGAAGGGGAAAGAGATGTGCTGTACCTCACCATTCAGCATCCTGACACCACAGCTGGGCTCACTGGGTGTTTAAAAAATGCTCACTGAGGGCCAGGGATTTAGCTCAGTGATACAGCATCTGCCTTGAAAGTGGCAAGGTCCTGAGTTTGATCCCCGGTACCGGGGGGAAAAAAAGATCATTGAGTAACTCCCGCAACCTCAAACTAAGCCAGAGACAAGACCTCAAATGATACTAATCTTAAGTGTCTCATTGCCAAGGTCACATATAACTGTGTGTCCTGGAAGAAAGAGATAAAATTAACAAACATTAGAGAATACAGTGTAATCAGGAACAAGCTGGGATTCAGCTAAGGACCAAGAACTGAGTTTCTAGGGAATGAATATTTTGGAGGCTGAACAAAAGCTGGGTACTAAACACTAAGGAGCTTGGACCACAGAGAAGCTCTGAGGTCAAAAAGCATAATGAGTCAAAGGTAGGTATGCAGCTGAGAAGCAGAGAAAGGAACAAAGACATACTGTAAGTGAATTCCAGGTGACTTTCACTCATATCAGGATCCATATCAGAATTTTCAGAATGACCAGCAGGGAGGCCCCACAGCAGCAACAAGAAAGCAGCCACCATAGCAGGTAATTTTCACCACCAGGGAATTGTTCTCAGCACAATTTCTCACTTGCATGCACAAACCTGACCACACACTCATTCCACTCCATGCCCTCCTTATCCAAGATACTGTACACCGTGCCCCTTTTTGCACAGATGTATAAAGGACAGCAATTTTTAGTCTGGTTGAGTAAGAAGAGATGACAGTATATGCCTGTGAAGCTACTAGATTTCTGGATTAGAGAACTGAGCCCTCCCATGGGAACTGTTGCATCAGGTGGCACAGAACAGGGATCCAGAACAATGAGATGTAGCTTTGGCTCCATTTTTATTCAGTTGGTGACCTCAGTAGAAGTCACCAAGATCTTTGCACCCCATTTCCTCTTATCATGAGGGAAGAGTGAAGAATAAGGTATGAGTTAACACTTCCACAAAGTAGGTACAGGTGGGAGGCTAAGGTTAGTTTTAAAATAGGATTCAGGATAAGATTATTAAAATATAAAAGATTTTATCATTTTCATATATATCTTGTAATCTCTTTCCTATGACAGAGGTAAATTACATATTTTGCCAGTGCTGGCCAGTTACCCAGTGGGCAAATGCTTATTGTCATCATTCAGATTTTTGGAGCATGTAAAGAATTACATAAAGTAATTATTAGATTAATAACTAAAGGTAGGATTTCCTAACACTGCTCTGATGCTTAAAAAAGACATGTCATATATAAATTTGTATTTTAATTCATCCATCCATTTATTTCTTACTCTTAAGTCAAGCAAAAACCTTGCCCATGAAGAGATGTTCAATCTGATTTCTGAGAAATAGTAACCAGCCTGGATAACTCAAGAGCAGGGCGGTAGGTCTTCCTGAGGCTGGCCCAGCTTTGACTGACTAGCAGTCTCTTTTAGTCACTAGTGGCACTCAAGCAAGGCAGGCCTGGCAGACTGTTAAGTGTCTGAGGCTCTAAGACATTCTGGGGAACCCCCTGCTGAGGCAATGTGGAGATGTTCTCCTGCCAGGACTTGCTCTCACTGATACACAACTCTTGGATATGACAATTTTGGATTTCATAATATTTTTGGTTTTTGAAATTTTCTGAGAATGTACAAGTTTCGTGGGTGATAAGAAACTATGATATACTGGGCTGGGGATTTAGCTCAGTGGCATTGCACCTGCCTTGTAGGTGCAAGGTCCTGAGTTTGATCCCTGTTACTGGAAAAAGAAAAAGAGAAAGAAACTATGATATGTAGGAATCACTTAGGAACTATGATACCTGTAGGAATATCAGCCATCAGATAGCAATGACTCTACACTCTAAAGGTTTTTGTTGGTACATTCCAGCTTTGTGGAATCTTAAAAAAAAATAAAATAAAAACAACCCAGCCTCCATCACAAGCACACAATCGGATAGAAGTTGTGGCAAGTGAATAAAAAAAGAATAGTCTGGACATCAGATAGTTTGGGTCAGATATTAGACAGTAGGACAGGTTAGAAGGAAAAAGACCCCAGTGACTTTATGGAAAAAGTGACCAATGATAAGACTGAGGTTGGAGAGGGCAAAGAGAACTAAGTTAGGAAAAATGTGCACATGTCACCTCAGGGATGCCAAAGATATTTATTTTAAAGGGACATAGCTATTAAGGCAATGAAAGGACTTAGGGAAAAGGGTTAAATCTGATAATCTATTTTTGCTTTTAGAAACAGTTTTCTAATTATAAAATTATTGTTCATTGTAAAAATTAAAGAAGAGACACAAGTTATCCATAGATTCTATCACTAAAGTTTATCATTAATCAAGCATATTTGTACCTTTTTATATATTTATAATAGGAGCATTTTTATTGCACAAAAATAATATTGTCTATTTTTAAACATCTTTGCAAACATTTTTGGGTGGTTCCAAAATATTTTATAGAACAAATATATCCTATTTTATCTTACTATTCATCTTTAAGCACTGGAATTGTCTGTAATTTTTTCTATTATAAGTAATTTTGTGATGAACATCTTTGTGCACTTTAGAATTATTTCCTGAGACTAGATTAAAAAAAGGAGAATTACTTTTTTGAATGACAAAGATATTTTTAAAACTCTCAGACCACACTACACTGGTGAATGGCTTTTCAAAAAAAAATTGTAAGTTTACTCTTACACTACCTACAAATGGCTAAGAATGCCATTTCATTGTACTCTTGCCAGTAGTGAGAAATGTATAGCTGCAGAAAATATGTCTGTTTAAACTCTAACTTAATACTCAATGTCTGCTTAATCCTAGATCAGTCTTCTACCTAAGACAGCATGAAAGAATATGTGCTCTTACTGCTCGTGGCTGTGTGTTCTGCCAAACCCTTCTTTAGCCCTTCACATGTGACACTGAAGAATTTAATGCTGAAGGATATGGAAGACACAGATGATGAGGATGACAATGATGATGACAACTCTCTTTTTCCAACAAAGGAGCCAGTAAATCCCTTTTTCCCATTTGATCTGTTTCCAACATGTCCATTTGGATGCCAATGTTACTCACGAGTTGTACACTGCTCTGATCTAGGTAAGAGCATAAATCAACTGTTTTTTTAAAGCTTTTTTTTGGTATCGGAGAGCGAACTCGGGACCTTGTGCTTGCAAGGCAGGCTCCGGAACCACTGAGCTAAATACCTGGTAATCAACTCTGTTTTAACCAAAAATCTGCTAGTCTGACAAAATTAAAATAGGAAAAGTCATTACTAAATTTAAAAATCATTCTCATTGATTGTAAAATTTTTTTCATTTAAATATTTATGTGGAAGCTGGGTGTCATGGTGCACGCCTGTAGTCCCAGCTACTTGAGAGGTTAAAGCGGAAGGATAGCAAGTTCAAGGTCACCCTACAAACTGGCCTATTACAAGAAAAATAAGGGGGCAGAGGTATAATGCATACTTGAGGCCTTGAGCTCCATTCCTAGCACAATATACACACATACAAACATACATACATACATACATATTTAAGGTGAGACTACATTAAACTGCAAAGTACATCCATACTTATTTCAAAAGCCCAGAGTAGAGGAAAACAATGGAGCTCTTACAAGCAGAACATTTCTTACATTTCTTTCTCTTCTCAAATTAAATTGAAGTGCTTCATTTTAATGTCCTTCACAACATTTCATCTTAGTGTGTTAGCAGGTTGAGACTGCTTTCCAGTAAAACTCTATGGTAAAAAATAAAGTACCTGAGCAGAACAACAAAATCTGTTATACAGAATTTGTGAAATCTTTATAGACATTTAAAAGATAATGTATGATTTGGGTTTAAAACTGCACTGAAAAGAAGTGGCTGAACTAAAGTATCTTTAAATTTATAATCCTCTGCTTAGTGGTATATTTAACTACTTCTGATGAAGGAACCCGAAAGACCACACTCACACCCTGCTCTTGGAGATGGATGTGACAGGATTATACATCAAGAACTGTATTCAGCTATGTTCAAAACAGGGGATACTGAGACAGCCCTGGTTGCCATTCAGGTACCGGGCTAATGGTCCATCAGGGCCACATCCTATGTCCATTTGAGACCTTACTGGCCCCATGACATGACCATGAAAGGGTCTGGATGCTTCAGAGCTTCAACTTCACCAGGGGCGGGGTGGGAATAGGATTGGCAAAATCCCTGTTACCAAGCAGATCCTTTCTACAAAACCTCCATCTTCCACAGGACTTCCCTTCATTTTTCTAAAACCTATAATCTCTTATGTTCATAAAGGTGGCAAAATTAACCTAATCTGACAAAACTGATTCTACCTTTTAACTCATCAAGTTACTCCTCCCTTCCCACTTCTTATCTATGGTTAAATTTCTGAAAATCATTGCTAATTTTAAAGTATAGAGGAGAAATATACATAAGGCTATATATACAGTGAAACTCAAAATATCTGGATATTCAATTCTTCAATTGCAGGATATTAAGGGGGCTGGAGATTTAGCTCAGTGGTGCTGCCACCTACCTCACAAGCACAAGGTCCTGAGTTCAATCCCCGGTACCAAAAAAAAAAATTTTTTTTTAAATTGCAGGATATTAAATATCCAACTATTTTGGGGGAGTAAAGACAGTTCTACCAAAAGTGTGCAAATAAGGCTGGGATGTAGCTCAGTGATGGAGTTCTTGCTTCTTGTATGTGAAATCCTAGATTCCATTGCCAACATTGAAAAAAAAAAAAAAGAAAAGATAGCAAGTATCTGTAGCTCACCTGAAAACGCATAAAAGGGAGGAACTGACAGGTGGACAACAAGTTTAGTACAGTAAAATGCTGATGGTAGAAAGTAGATATTGAGAATACGGGTTTTTACTTTAAAATTCTTACAACTTTCTAAACATTTTTATAATAAAATGCTGGGAAAAAAACCAAGAAGACCTCATGTTCATCAGGCATAATTTTTGTATGGAATGTCCACCAGTAAGCAGGAAGGGAGCATTTTCAATAAGCAGGAAGTGAGCCCAAAGACTAAAGGTTGGCCATCTATGGAAAGTAAAACTAGTAAGGAAGAACCACATTGTGTACTGCTCCTGAAACTATACATACTTTTCATCTTGTCTTTTTAAATCCAAGAGAGGAAAATATTTTAAGTCTTTTAGTCATGTAACTAATGTTTGAGTATTTATATGAAAAGGAAGTATGCAGTCATATCTTATTCTGACATGACAAAAGACAGCTATTTTTCATAATGACAAAGAGGGATGGCAACTAAAAGGTACCTCTGGTACAGGGTGGAAAAGAGCACGCTTGCCCTTGAACTAATGCTGTAGATAATGAAGTAAAGGTATACCTTATACTCAGATGCTAATAAAGAGTAATTCAGGAATAAATAAGTACTTTTAAATCAAAGAATTTATGACTAGTTGGGGTTGACTACTTACAGGAAATGGGTAGTAAAGTTTTGATAATGTACTTGAAAATTATTTATCTATTTTCTAAGTACAATGTCTACCTTTTGAGTCTTCTTAAAAATCATCAAGACCCATATGCTTCAAGTTCTCACTACTGCACCCTGAAAAGCTGCATACAAAGCTGGTATTCTTCAACCAAAAGTGCATCACATAAACTGTGCTTCAGCTGCCTGTCAGCTCTTTAGGCCCCATCTTATCCCATTATTTCACTGTGGAGTGAGCCAGGTCCAAGACAGATATCTTGTAAAAATAAATGAGTTACTTGAAAGGTCCTGAGGCTTTTCCAAAAACAATATTTGTGTCAACTATTAAGTCCTCTGTCACTTAATGGTAACCATGTATTTAAAGATGTATATCTTTATAATATCAGTAATCTCAACTTTAGTACTACTCTCTATCATATAACTGTGGATCTCTACCACTTTAGTAATCTAGGCTTCTGCAGAATTCTCTAGTGTCTGTAATATGTTTATTTATTTCTCAGGTTTGACCTCGGTCCCAAGCAACATTCCATTTGACACACGAATGGTTGACCTGCAAAACAACAAAATTAAGGAAATCAAAGAAAATGACTTTAAAGGACTCACTTCACTTTATGTAAGGATATATACTTTCGTTTTCAGAACTTTGAGTGAAAATCTATCATTGCTGAAATCATTATATTGTGTTAGTGCAAAGAAGTCTACTTTTATATAGATGAAGTATGACAAAATCCCTCCATTCAGTGAGGTTCTAGTTGATTAAAATTATAGAATTAATCCAATTAATAATTTAATTCATTTGATGTTTATTGAACAATAGCAAAGTTAAAGATAGGAGGCTGAGAGTTTAATGGTCCTTAATGTGTTTATAATCTACTTAGGTTACAATAGCCACTATACAGTAATATAAACAAGAAAACATTTATAGCAATCATTAGCATAGAGCAGTGATGACAAACATTTTAGAGACCAAGTACCTGAACTATAACCCAAAACTCAATGTACTAGTACAAAGTGTCAACACTGCAATTAAACCTGAACACTGAGGTTTTAGTTTAGAAAAACAACTCCTACATTAGCATCTTTTGTCTTAAAACAAAAAGTGTGTCATATGTTCACCACCACTGGTCTAGGGCATATTATATTTAAAGCACCTAGAACAGCGTATATTTACTTTATAGGTGACACTTCACTTAACTATCAAGACAATCAGCAATAAGACAACAGATTGTACCAAGGGTTTGCTCAGCTTATCCTTCAGATTGCATAAACTTTTAGAGAACTGTGAGGCCATTATTCTACCATTAGAGGTTGGAAATAAAAATTGGGCCAGGGATTCAGCTCAGCGGTGCTGCTGCCCGCCTCACAAGCACAAGGTGCTGAGTTTGATCCCCAGTACGAAAAAAAAAAAAAAAATATATATATATATATATATATCTTACACATAGATGTGTGTGCATAATTTTAAGAGAAGTTAGAAATACAGCTTACAAATGCTCTTACTGCTTCATCAAACCACATTCAACTTAAACAATCACAAGATTAATAGCTAATGTCATACTTAGTACCAGAGCCATAGAGGTTTTAAATTAATCTGTCATATAATAGTTTTATTATAGTTTATAAGTAATACAAGGGCTAGGTCCACATGTCCTCCCATTACTGACTGGGAAATGAGGATCTAAAAAGTGTCAGGAGCATTCTTAGGCTTCCTTAATACACTTTTAGTCAAATTTTATATGGCATTGTGTTTCAGGGTGAATATTCTGGAGTCAAACAGATATGGGTTCAAATCCTAAGTCTACCAGGTGTACAACAATGGCAAAGCAGCCTCACTCTCCTCAGTTTTAAGAGGAGTAAACTGACAGCATAAATCTCATAGAGTGTTTACAAGACTGAATAAGCAAATGCACGAAAGGTGCTAAGCAATTGCAGGGGACTCCAGGCTATTAATGAGTAGACTGACCCAATGTACTAGTGTAAAGCATTTTTTTGAGATGAGTCTCCCTGTGTGGCCTAACCTGGCCTCAACTGATCTTCCTGGCTTAGCCTCCTGAGTAGCTTGGGCTACAGGCATATACCACTGTGCCAGGGTGTAAAACACTTATTAAAGTACATGCTTTATACTTGAACTGTAGCTATACTGCACAGCTGCAAGATATTTATTTAATATCAGTTATGATACCAGTCTTAAAAGAGAATCAAAATGTTTTAGACAGGGCTGGGGATTTAGCTCAGTGGCACTGTGCCTGCCTTGCAAACACAAGGTCCTGAGATCCATCCTGGATACCAAAAAAACAAAGTTTTAGACATTCTATCAATTGTTATGTGTCAGCTGCTTACCTGGCACTGGGCTCTCACACAAAAGATGACACATTTAGAGGGTGAGTGAGATTTGAGAACACTCAGGCCCCTTGGCTCACTTTTCACTGTTATTCATCAAGACCTGCTGTCCTACTTATGCACACCACACTTTTCTTCAGTCCTTACACAGAACCACATGTTTTAAAGGATGAATTTAGGACTCTGTGATAGCCAATTCCTCATGTAAAACCCAACACAGAGTACAACTGCCCTGGAGTCACTCTGCCAGCTCACTGTGCCAGGACAGCATTTGACAGCACTGCATAAAAACTTTTGCTCTAGTTTTATCACTTATCCTTCCTTTTATGCATCTTTAGCAATCCCAACTGCATGTCTTAACCAGAAAAAACAAAAACAAAACAAAACAAAACAAAAACAATGACCAATGCCCTATGTACTAGGGCTGGATCTCCCTGAGGCACACGCTCGCTCTGGGCAGGGTACCTCTGAGCCTCACTGGCAGGGTGATGGCAGGCAAGTCATTTTTCTTCACTGCATCCATCTGTGCAGTAGTCAGAAGAGAACAATAACTTCTGCTAAAGTCACAGAGGTTGGAATCTTAACTGTGTGAGGTACCACCCTCTCAAAGACAAAAAAGATGAGCCTATATCTAAACCAAAGGCACAACACCAATCATTAAAGCTTTGCATTGTTCCAACTGAGAAGTACCTTTAAAGTATGCACAGTGATACTGATTTTTTTAAAGCTTAGAACAGGTTGGGAAATTTTTATATAGTTTGTTAAGTACACAAATGACTTAAATCATACTGATTTCCACGATTAATTATTGTAGAACATCAGTAAATCAAATCCACTCCTAATCTTACGTAACATGCTATGTTTTATCCAGGCTCTGATTCTCAACAACAACAAGCTAACAAAAATTCACCCAAAAACCTTTCAAACTACAAAGAAGCTGCGAAGGCTATATTTATCCCACAATCAACTAACTGAAATACCACTTAATCTTCCCAAATCATTAGCAGAACTTAGAATTCATGATAATAAAGTTAAGAAAATACACAAGGACACATTCAAAGGAATGAATGCTTTACATGTGTTGGGTAAGTTTTTCAATGAATGGGACATTTTAAAATTATAATCAACATGCAAATGTAGAAGACTTTATTATCAGTGTTAACTTATAAGGATAATTTCCAAAACTAATGTTTGAATCCTTGCTTCAATAAACAATTTATAGTGCAGATAAGGATCATCGTGTATAATAATGTGAAATAGGAAGAAAAGATCCAAAGAGGAAGGGGAAGTGGGAGGGGTTGGGGAAAGGAAAGAAGGGAAAGGAATAAATATGAGAAAAGGAATAAATGGACACAAAGTCTTTGTAAATAGGGAGGGGTGGAGGGGTTGAAGGGAGGGCAGAGGAATGGGGAAAAACTAAGAACCAAGATAGATTATGTAAAGGTACAAATTCCCAATAATGAATGTCAGCATTTTGTATTACCAATAAAATTAATGAATGAAAAAAATAAACCATTTATAAATCAATTAAAATGTAAACAAAATTCATAGCACTTAAATAAAATATGGTCTTTAACACTGTGTCTTTTTCTTGAGAGTCTCCTTTGAAATACCTAGTGTGGTTTTATTTTCTGAACTGGACCCTAATTAATAAAATCTATGTTATCATTATTTAATTTAAGGATAGTATTTTTGATGTATAAACTACTCAACTATAATGATGAAATTAATTCAGATAGTATATGGAATATAAACCTAAATTTGGTTAACTGCTTTAATTAAGATCACTGATCTAAGCCAGGCATGGTGGCACACACCTGTGATCCCAGCATTTGGGAGGCTGAGGTGGGGGGACCGTCATGAGTTTGAGGCCAGCCTGGAATATATAGTGAGTTCAAGGCCATCCTGAATTACAAAGTGAGATCCTTTCTCAAAAAAACAAGAATAAAACAAAACAAAAGATCACAGAGCTAGGCAATTTTTTGTTGTATATTTTTACACATTCCCACCAGCTTAACTACTGGTGGTACATGTATGACTGTCTCATTAAGAGGCATGGGACAGTTTCATTGGGTAGTACAAGCTGCCCGTTGGGACAGTAATGTATGTACAACCCTGTTGTGAATGTGTTAATCCCTGCTGACTTTTTACTTCTAACACCATATAACCATGCCATCTCCTCACAATATCCAAACAAATGTCTTAGCCAAGATTCTCACTTATTTATTCACTTAATTCAATTAAGTACCTGGCATTTAACCAAAAACAGCCTCTAACTAGCATTTTCCCAGCGTAGTCTGCTAATCATGTAATTTCTTTTTTGGGGGGGTACTGGGGATCGAACTCAGGACCTTGCGCTTGTGAGGCAGGCAGCGGAACCACTGAGCTATATCCCCGGCCCTAATCATGTAATTTCTATGATTAAAAAGAAAATTTAAGAAATAAAATTAAAAACACAAATATTTTTAATTATATGAAGGTTGATTTTTTTTCCTGATGCAATATTACTACAACAAAACCTTTATCATGGTCATGATTACAGGAGAAAGTGAACCTGTTATGTATCTGATTGTACAAAGTACAAATTCGTGCTTTTTGGAAACAGGAGAACAGAACAATAAAAACAAATACTCAGTGAAAATGAGTGTGAATGATGAAGCTCACATTCTTGGAATATTCTTGGGATGCATCTCTGCATTGTGAGTTTTCTTTCCATGTAAGCTATATGTGCTAAATCGAGTCATTTTTCCCACAGAAATGAGTGCAAACCCTCTTGAAAATAGTGGAATAGAGCCAGGTGCATTTGAAGGGGTGACAGTGTTCCATATGAGAATTGCTGAAGCAAAACTAACCTCAATTCCTAAAGGTTTGTATTTATTTTAAGATCAAGTATTTTAAAACTGTTATCTTTCAGTGTCCATTGTACAGTATACATTGTGTAAATTGTGCAGTATACATTGCCAGAACCATGCTACAATTAGAAATCCTTGTATCAGTGTATCTGGACAGAAGAATATTAAATTTAGCATCTTTTTACATACACATAGAGAACTATATAGTGATTTTTTTTTACAGCATTAAACTAATTTTAACTGACATTAAAACACTGAGAATGTTTAAGAATACTAAGAAGCAGTGGACTTTTTCTTTTCTCTTTTTTAGTATTTACTTACCTATATTTGTTATTCTGTGAAGTATGCCTGCTAATCTGTGAGGTGCATTAAGGGTGTATAAATCTATAGAAAGAAAAGCCTCAGAAAGCTAGATGGGGCTGACTTTCAGCACCAGCTGTGCTAATTGCTTGCATGTTACAATTCCATCAGTGGATGAAATGACAGATTGCCCTGGAGTCCTTATCAGGAAGAGTTAATTAGAAATAAAAAAAATCTTCCTTCTTATTCATTTGGGAAATTCTAGTGCATAATCACATTGTGTGTAACTGTGTGTGTGTGTGTGGGTGTGTGTGTGTGTTTGGTGAAGGTGGTGGTGGTGGCAGGAGGCACTCATTTGAGAACAGAATAGGAAAAGACATTCCTGTATAAAAGCATGCTGATATTTGTTGGCAGTCACTGAGCTTCTCCCAGAATCATAGACTCTGCTCACACCTCTGTCTTCTCAGTTGTGTTCTACTCTTTTCTCTGAGCACTCACCTTCCTTATGTCCCAGGGTACACATGGCCCCTCAAATTCTTCATACCTTCTTCCAGAGATGTCACTCTTCTCAGACTTTCTACTTTAGAATAGGCTGGTATACTATACCATCAATTTTTCTGGTAATTTTTCTATGTATGATGATCTCAATGAGAATACAAGGTATTTGAGGACAGAATTTTTTGCCTTACATATTGGAGGGATTATTATAGTCACTCTATAAATATAGCTCTACTTAATCAGAATTTTTAAAAAATAGAAACTTCTGAGTTTCAAGGAATTATTTCCTTGCACTTGAGTTTATTTACTTTTAAAATTCAAAGTATATTCTGGAATCAAAATAAATTCAGCCATGATGACCACTGACACTCATAAGGATATTTTAATTATCTTCAGTAGTCATTACACAGGAAGGAAATATTGCAGTGAAAACTGAAAAGAAGAAAGCTTTCCCAGATAACTACCTATTGGTTGACAATACATTGTGTATAGGACTAATAAAATGAAGTTTGATTGAGTCTTCTGATCAGTCTCTTTCACTGTAGCTTCTGCACATCTGGAGAGGGCTGGGGTCAGAAGATGCCAGTGAAAAGAGAAAGACGGATGTTCACTGGGCACTTATTAGGTGCCAGGACACTGCAAAAGCACTATGTACTTTATTACACAAACAAAAATTCTACTATTAATTTAAAGAATAAATACTGCAATGGATTAACTATCTCTGGTAGAATAAAAATTCTTTGCTTATATTGATACCAAAAACAAAAACAAAATTTAAAAATCTTCACTGGTCACCTCTGGGCATTGCGCCAAAGAGAGAATCAAGTTTTTTCTTTTTTCAATGAAAACTATATTAGTAAGTAATAATTATGAGGGTAAATCATTTAGAGATGAATTCCAGACAATAAATCTATAAAGAATAACAACATCCACATAGTCAAAGGAGCCAGGCACAGCTGAGACAGAAGGACTGCATTCGTCCAGAAATAAGTATGGTCAGCCTGGGCAACACAGTAAGACCTTATAAACAAACAAACAAACAATCCAGTAAGTCACCACTTTCTGATTACTGATGAAAGAGTGGATCAAGGCAGCATCCATGAATGAATGCCAAAATCATCAAGTGAAAGGTGATCTACCTAAATCTGATTGTGTCTTTGGATCTAAGGGCCAGGCCATAAGAAATAAGGGGTTAGTTTCCTGACAGATAATTATCATCTGGATGCTGTCAGCCAAATGAACAAAATGAATGTCTCAAATCAATACCTGAAAGAATTCAATAGAAAGGAGTGTATTAGAAAAAATGAAAGATTTAAAAAGAGATAAGAACCAAAGTATTCTGTAAACTTATTAGATACTGACTTGAACAAATTAACTATAAAATGATATATATGAGACAACTGGGGGAGATCAGTATTAGATGATATCAAAGAATTATTGCTAACTTTGTTAGACATTAATATTGGCAGGGTAGCGTTGGGGATTTAGCTCAGTGGTTCCACCTCCTGCCCCACAAGTGTAAGGACCTGAGTTCGATCCCCGGTACCAAAAAGAAAAAAAAATTTATTTAAGAAATATATATATATTGGCAGGGTGGTTAGTACAAAGAAAATGAAAAAGATTACCTTATCTATTGAAGTTAGGTAAATAGTGAAGTATTTACAGGTGAAATTACATTTGTCTATGGGATTTGAGTTTAAATACTCCAACTTAAAAAAAAAAGACAAAACAGATAAATATGTCAATAAATAAATGGTGTAGATGAAATAAAAGTGGAAAAAAGAAGCTAGGTTAAAGCTGGATGACAGCATAGTAGTTTACAATAATAGTTTCTATTTTGTACATGGTTGAAATTTTTCACAATAAAAAGATTTTTAAAAGTAGGCACTTAAATAATTAGTTAAATCCATAACCTAAAACAACAAATATTCATTAGGTATGGCCTTACTTGATCTAACAACATCTTTCTTTTTTTATTAGACCTACCATCAACTTTATTAGAGCTTCATTTAGATTTTAATAAAATTTCAACTGTGGAACTTGAGGATTTTAAACGATACAAAGAGCTACAAAGGTAAAAGTTTCCAAAATCTTAATTTATTTTTAGTATATATTTGTAGTGTATATTAATCACATTTATCATGGGGAGTTGGTACATGTACATAACACACCAAAATTTTAATTTAGAAGTAACAGCACACAGGATTAAGATATTACTGAAGGTTCTTAGAGAATGTGTATAAGGACCCTAGTTCAGATCATTACTGTTGGTACTAGAGAGTACAGAAGAAAAACTAGAAAGAAGCACTATTATTACTGCATATGCTAATGGAAGAGACAAATCAAGTTGAAATGAAGGAAAGCACATTTTGGAAATTTTCTCTTTGGTGTATTTAGGACAGATAATAGTCTAAGAGTATGTACGCGGGGGTTATATACTGAACTAGGTTATTAAAGCCATGAAAACAAGGTATAGAGGCACATGCTTGTAATTCCAGTTACTGAGGAGACTGAACCAGGAGAATTGTGAGTTCAAGGCCAGCCTAGGCAACACAGTAAGACCCTGTCTCAAAAAAAAAAAAAAAACAACCCAGGAACCACCTTTTGTGTGACCACACATGAAAATAGGAAAGGCTTATATTCTAACTAGGGCTGTGGTATTTTCAGCTAACTCTATCAAATGTAATCATCTTCATAAGAATTGACACATTTTTATATCATTTTTAGGCTGGGCCTAGGAAACAACAGAATTGCAGATATCGAAAATGGAAGTTTTGCTAATATACCGCGTGTGAGAGAAATACACTTGGAAAATAATAAACTTAAAAAAATCCCTTCAGGATTACAAGAGTTGAAGTACCTCCAGGTAAAACACTGTACTTGTGTCTGGAAGATACAAGCACTTTTATAAAACACATTTAGTATTTTTCAAAGACCAACTGAGGCTCAAGGATAATTCAGACATCATGAATCCCCAAGTTGAATAAGGTGTTTTAGCAGATAGGAGAGCATTAGGAGAATGGGTCCAAAAAGTTTTCACTCAAGAAGCCCTGGTTTTTTCTACTGAAGCTGCTGAGGTCCTCATGGCAAAGATGCCAATATACCTAACTTCAAGTTTCTGTAGTTGCTAAGGCAGGATTGGCAGGGTCCTATGTCCTTTTGTTTTGGACACATCTCACAGAGCAGAACAAGAGAATTAGGATCTGGGTATTTTCACTATCCATATGGTGCTAGGTTGGAAGTGGGTATGCTTTTTAAAACATTTATAATTAAGTGGAATTCAGCATTTGGAGGATCAAAAGCTCATACTGGGTTGGAGACATAATTCAGAAGTGTAGGGCTTAACTAGAATGTGGAAGGCCCTGAGATCCATCCTCAGTACCATGAAAAGATAAAAAAAAAATTTACATTTTATCATTTGCTATTCTTTCTTATCTGACAATTCTTAACTTGCTGACAAGAGTCACAGAAAATGAAAATAATATTTTGCACATAATTATAGGTTTTTCAAAACCTTTTTGATTCTCATGTAGGGATCTCAGATTAAGAATCCCTGCATAGGGCCAGGGATTTAGCTCAGTGGTTTTGCCACCTGCTGCACAAGCGCAAGGACCTGAGTTCGATCCCTGGTACCAAAAAAAAAAAA
>NW_004624868.1:3917239-3942185 GCF_000247695.1 Heterocephalus glaber
AGAATGTTTGAAACAGTGTGTTTAACAAAATAGGGAGCGCAAGGACCTGAGTTCGATCCCTGGAAAAAAAAAAAAAAAAAAAAAAGAATCCTTGCATAGTATTATTTCATCTTAATCCATTTTTTTCTCATGAGATCCCCTTGCTATACAAAGTCTTATCTTCCAGCAAAAGATATGCTGAGAACAAAACTGGGCACTGAGTACTATGTTAGTACTGTTACTAGGACAAAATACCTGACATATATAACTTTGAGAACAAAAGGTTTATTTTGGCTCACGGTCTCAGAGGTTTCAGCCCATGGAATGGCTGGCTCCAAGGCAGAAACATCATGGCAGAAGGTACAGCAGAAGAGAGCCGCTCACCTCATGGCATCCAGGGAGGAGAGGGGGTGGAGAGTAAGGGGGTGGGACAAGAATATAGCCTTCCAGATTACATACTCAGTGTGACCTACTTTCTCCAACTAGGCCCCACCTTCTAACAGCACATTAAGCTATAAACTCAGCAAACACTCTGCTTCTTTAGTTTTTTTCTCATTTATCTTTAAACAAGTTTTGCTCACTGCACTCATTGGAGACACAACCATCAAAGCATGCACTCTGTGCCAATGTGGATCTGGGAGTGACCTGCTGGTCTTTGGTTTCTGAATACTGTACATGGACATCTGTCAACTGTGAGCACATCCTGGTCTGCCCTATTTCAGGCCACTTTCCTTCATCTGCATCCTCTGGACAACTCAGACCTCAGCTTACTATCTCTCTTACATCCACCTGCACTCTTGTTAGCATCTTTAATGAACAAAAGCACAGAGATAACCATAAATCAAAAGTGTACAATTCAGTGAATACCCACAAAGTAAACACATTCATGCCTATTATATTTTCACTCACAATGATCTCAGTGCTGTGGAAAACATACCTTGCTCTGATATTGATGAGCAAGGGAACCATGTAGGTATTTGTCACAAAATCCCAAGATTGATAGAGCATAGAGGAAGGTTGACAACCACACATAAACATTTTAGCAAAGCCTAGAATTTTCATGATGAGGCTCTCTTTGCAAGAAATAAAGGCAGAATCTTAACTAAAGGTCAAAACCAATATTTCAGCTTTTCCAACAAAAGGTTCCTACTTTTTAACCTGTCACAATGCTGTTAATTAAGTAGCTTACTTCTAATTCTTAGAAATCTTACTGTTACTACAGAAGACCAAAATGTAATAGAAAGGCTTATTATCATGGAAACAAAATTTTCTCACTCTTTATAAGTAACAATTTACAAGACATTTCCATAGCCTATAAAATTGGCATTTCTTCATTAGTGCAAAGGATTCAACTACTAATGCCCTATTACAAATATGTGTTTAAGATGTTGACAGATTTTCTATAAAACCACATACAAAAAAGTGTTCTATACTTCTCTCTCTTACCGCAAAAAAAAGTTCCAGCTAATGGTTTCTTCACCTTAATATAGTGAGTTGAATTTGTGGAACACTGAATTTCATTCCTTTGTTCATTTCTAATACTTTTCAATTGTAACTGTGAATATCCACAAAGTAAACACAGTCATGCCCATCTGAAGTAACTATATATGGGATGAGGTGGACAGGACGGGGTGTGTGGAGAAGCAATGTGGCAAGTTGACCAGGCAGCATGCTGGGAGCCATGGCTCCAGTTGTGTGCCATACAGCACCTGTCCTAGAACATTTTCTTGGACAGCATGGGAGCTTGAATGGTTAAAAGCTACTTAATAGGTATAAACAAGTGCATTTAAGTGAAAATACAGATGAGTAAAGCCACGAATATTGAATATAAATAGAATATCATCCTTTTACATTTATTGGGTATTTTAAATCTATTCTTTCTTTTCCTACTACAACAGATAATCTTCCTTCATTTTAATTCAATTACGAAAGTGGGAATAAACGACTTCTGTCCAACAATACCAAAGATGAAGAAATCTCTCTACAGTGCAATAAGTTTATTTAACAACCCGGTGAAATACTGGGAAATACAACCTGCAACATTTCGTTGTGTTTTGAGCAGAATGAGTGTTCAACTTGGGAACTTCAGAAAATAATAACTAATGATGTCCACTCAGTATGAATTTCAAAAAATCTTTCATTTGGAATACTTGAATGTCATTAATAATGGTAGTATTATTCACATAGAAAAATCTGTCCCATATGGTAAGCGACAAAAAATTTTAACAGAATTTTGCCGATTTATTGGTACATAAGGATTGACAGAAATAAGTATCTATTGCAGTTTTCTTCTGCATAAAATGACTGTGCATAAATCTCTTGCTTCACCATTCCTTTCTCAGTAAAAAGTCAGTATTTAACCTTTTCTTATCTAGTGCATTTTAAAAAGAACTGTACTGTAAATAGAATGCTTGACTTAGCAACACTTGTGCTCTTTCATTTGTAAGAAAAATAAAATTGATAAGGACAGCTATCTGAAGAGTATATTATACTATTCTTATTCTTTAATAACTTGGGTAGTACTGTAACATTTCTAATCATGGCGAAGTATGGTTTGAGATAATCATAACAAAATTCTCATGTGCTACAGCCTGTCTTTTATGTTTAAAACCATTTTCTTATAATAAAACTTTCAGTAAGTATTCATTACCAACTCTACAGATGCTACTCTTAAGAGCTGGTTTTGGGGCTAAAGCACAGTTTTCTCTATATAGTTAGTACTTGATTATAAAACCTCTGTAAAGATGTGTAGTGTTTATATAACTCTCATTTTTATTATCAGTTATTATAAACCTTTATTAGTATGTCAATTTTTAGGTTATATAACAATGTCACCTCAACTCCAAGGAATATTTTCAGGATGTCCCTTTGGAAGATCTAGTTTAGAAGGGTCTATATGCTATTAATTCTATACTGATTTGTCTCCTTAAGTACACACAGACTATATAACTCAAGAAATACATCTGAAGTGGTAGAGCATCAAAGAAAACAGACAAAAACTGAAAATTCTGTACAAAAGCTATGAGTAGTCTCATTTGTTTTATTGGCATTCAAACTTAGAAATACGGAAAACATCATTAAAATATTGTTTGAAATAAAAGAACTGTGTTTTGGTTTAATTCTTCTTTTCCTGCCCAGGAACATAAACTATTTTTCAGAAAACTCTAATTTATATACAACATTTATTAGAGCAGCACTAATGTCTATTCTAAATAATAGTACTAAAATATACCATGTAATTCTCATGCAGTGAAAATCACCTTTATTTAAACTATCACAAAAATTAGACTTTAATTATATTTTATGAAGGGGGAAGGAGAATATTACAGATACATCAGAATGAGTGGATGGTTTGGAAATCCAGGTTAAGAATGGGTAATAAGATCTCTTTTTTCACAGAAGGGTATTCAACTTCAGCCCTATTAACATTTTGGGGCCTGATCATTCTTCGGAGTGGAGACTGTCTTGAGAGCTTATTTGAAGGTTCTGCAGGGGAGCACAGCTACTCATATACCCTTGACTGTGGTCATCTGTCGGGGGTGGTTGGTCTCTTAGACCAAAGCAGCTTCCAGAGGGATGCACGTGGAGTGGTGAGGGAGGAAGGAGACACCCGCCTAGCTAGCCAGATCAGCTGAATCAACCCTGATGATCAATGGCATGACAGATGTCGCAGCCAGATCACCCTCACATCTGTGGAGTGGAGACTGTCTTGCACATTGCAGAATGTTCAGCAGCTTCATGGTCTCTACCCACTGAATGCCAGACATATGCATCTGCTGCCTGCCACAATTTGGACAATTAACAATTTCTTTAGAATTTGCCAAATACTCCTGAGATGAAGGCTAGGAGACAGGTCAAAACCTCAACTGGTTGAAAACAATTGCTTTACATAAAAATTACTTAATTTCTAAGAGGATATAAATTTGGAAACCTGGAACAAAACTGCTACTTTTGTGAAGATTGTAGACAGGATTGATCGTATGTGGTTAAAATAATAAAGGTTAATCATGAGTATTAATAGTACAGAAAGAGAGATGCACAGTTTTGAGTTGGAGATCAGTTCTACTATGGCCTAGGGAAAGTCACTATTCTTGGAGTGTGTGTCCTCATTTTTAGAGGTGATGCTACAGATCAATGAAGTTGCTATAAGGACTGAATATGGAAAATGTATGTAATATGCTTTGTAAATCAGAAAGGTTCATAAAACATGAATAACTATGGTGGCAGACAACTATGGATTGATGTGAAAAGTTAAACATTATGAAGTTGAGTCAGGCATGGGGGATGCTAAGAAGGCTAAGGCAGGAGAAAGGCATGTTGGAGGCTATCCTGAGCAACAAAGCAAGAATCAGTCTCAGGAAAAAAAAAAGGTTATGAAGTCTTAAAATATAAATATCACAAGAATAACTTCTAAAATCAAAATATTTTGAAGTTCCAAATGTTTAAATAAAGTTAATTTTTCTACAGTGTAACAAGATTTTTTAAACCATGGTATTGTGGCACTGACAAGAACATATATAAAAGTCAAATGTTCATTGACATTGGAAAAATACAGTTCTTGAAATTAATAATTAAAATCATAATGTTAATGCTAAGGTTTGACATGCCCCCAACCCTGGGGATCAGATACAGTGGCATTCTACCACTGAGATACATTCCTAGCTCTTTTTCAAATGTTTTGAAAGGTTTTCATTAAGTTGCCCAGGTTGGCCTTGAACTTGCAATTCTCCTGCCACAGCCTTCCAAGTAGCCAAGATTATGATGTGTGCCACGATCTTTTTCTAAAAAGAAAAGACAGAGATGGATGTGGTTGTGTATGCCTATGATCCCAGTGCTCTGGGTGGCTGAGGCAGGACTGCAAGTCTGAGCCCAACCTGGACAACTTAGCAAGATTATGTCTTAAATAAAAATTTAAATATATATAAAGGTCTGGGGATGTAGGTCAGTGTGCATGAAGACCCTGCATTCAATCCAGAAGAAAAAAGAACAAAACCTTTTAAATACAGGAAATTATGGCTGAAATCCCTGCAATCAACTTCCCACAGTTAATGTTTATGTTTTCCATCTTACAGCTGTTAGCCATTATTGATTTTAAGTTTTCAAAAAACACCTCACTAATGAAAATCATAAACAACAAAAACTACATAAAAGTTTTCTACCACAAATATATTTTATGGTAAATACAAAATGTTATCCACGTGAAATCCATTAAAGATTGAAATTAAATTAGTTACTACAACATAGGGTGTACTAAGGACTATTTGGCAACAAAGAATCTCAGTGATTATCATTATTTCCTCCCAATTGCTACAACAGGAAATGATCATCAGAATTTATGAAACGAAAAATGAATTCACAAAACATAATGCTTTAAGAAAATCACTTATGAAATCTATTTTGTTCCTCTTAAAACACATTATTTCTCTTTCATTCATAATTACATCATTTTTTGAAAGAATTCTTACCCCAGGTTTCATAACCCTTCTACTCAAATAGAACATAACCTATTACAGCTGAGCTACCAATTTTGCTAAATCTATTTTCCCAAAGTCATGTTGTATAAATAACATTGAGACAATAATAGCTGATGTTTAAAGAACACTTTTAGACATTCTACCAAATATCTTACTTCTATTAATTTAATTTAAAGGTCACAATGACCCTATGAAGCAGATACTGTGTGTGTGTGTGTGTGTGTGTGTGTGTGTGTGTGTGTGTCTGTGTTTTGATGGGGATTCAAACCCAGGGGCCCATGCTAGGCAAGTACTCTTACCACTGAGGTACATCTCCCTCCCTCGTACCTTTATTTAGGAACAGGAACTGAGGAACAAAGATTTAAATAACTTGGGGCAGATGTAGGATTGGAACCCAGCAGTCTAGCTCCATGCTTTTAACTATGATGGTACATTACTTTTTCTCAGTCAGTTTTCATTCTTCTTGGAATTCTTTGCTCACTTGGCTAACATACATCATGCATTTCTGTTGGCCCTTAATGGCTAATGTTCCCCCAATATTTTCTTTTTAGCCTCCTCTCTCTAACCTTGAACAATTCATTGTTTCTATTTAGGTATTACCAAAATCCAGAATCCACATCTCACATGCTGATCTCTCTCGTGAGTAATACACTTTGAAAAGTAAACCCAAATATTTGGTGCCATAAAACTCAATTGAAATCAACACTGTAAAGAATTTCTTCCAAATTCTCACTGTTCCTCTTGATTCTGTCTTTCCTCCCAATTGTTCAGGCTCTGAACTTCCAGGAGCCATTTATTTCTGATTCTCTTGTAGCTTTACAGCCATGGCAGCAAGTGCTGACCTGCCTTCCCACATATATTTCTTCTTTTTTATCCTCAGTTACTATATCATAATCATGCTATTTTCTAGCTAGAATATTAAAATAGGTTCCTGGCTTCATCTTGCCCATTCAACTAACATCACCAACAAAATTGATCTGTGTGCCATCTGAATTTATCATGTCATGCTCTTCACCAAAAGCTTTCAGTTATTCCCATTAATGACTGAATTACAACAACTTATTAAAATACCTCTTAAGATTATCATTTATGTTCAAATAATGATTTTTGAGTTTTCCATTTCAGGCCACAAGTCAAGATTACTTGCTGTTTCACATTTCCTGGCTTGTTTTTGATCATACCATCCTTTGCATCTATCAAAATCTTTCCCGACGACAAACGCCTTTGGCAAAACCAGTGATCTCAGCTCACCTTCCTGATTCTCCCATAGACATGTGGACTCTTTCTTCAACCTCCAGAACTTCCCAGTATTTTGATCATGCATCTATTTTATACTTGCCACAGTTTATCTTATTTCTTTCACATCTGTCAGAGGATTTTAGGCATTTTTGGATGTAATGACTGTATTTTGGTCATCTCTTTCCTTCCTCAAATGTTAGCACACTGCCATGATTCCATATGAGGTATAATGGAAATACACAGTGAATGTTTAAATTAAAATATTTATTACAGTAAAAGATACCACCATTAATGTCCTTGTTTCAAATACACATATCCCATCATTCTTGCCACTTTCTGAAACATTTCTGGAATTTTTATTTTGTGTCTTTATGAGGTATGATCAAAAATACAGTGAAAGCTGCCACTGAGTGCCACCCAACAGAAAGGCAGGAGTGAAAAACATTACAGTGTATCCTTATTCATCCCATCTGGCACAGTGCGAGTCTCACTCTTCCTCACAGTCAAAACGACCACAACAGGTAAACCTTTTGAACAGTTTCAGAACACTGAGGCAGCCACGACAGTACAACTAAAGACATTCATGAAAAAGGACTCCCAGAACTAGAACTGTTGAGAAAGTGTTAAGTATGATGGATGTGTTCAAATCAAGAGGGAAGTATCCTGAGGGGGATTAATGGCAATGTATCTCTTACTGTAATAAAATTTTTTTTGAGTCAGGGTCTCCCTATATATTACAAGATGGCCCTGAACAGCCCAGAGTGGCCTCAAAATCATGGTGATCTTCCTGCCTCAGCCTCCCAAGTGCTGGGATTACAAGTGTGTGCACCACACCCAGTTGTAATACATTTTTAAAGACTAAACATTTACAACACTTTTTAAGCATACCTCATATTTTTGAATGAAATCGCTGAAGGGAAAAGAAGAAAATTCTGTCCTCAAACTAGGAACACAGTTTTTTTTAGCCTATAAATCTTTCATTCTAGCAGCTCCCCTCACCCTGAGCCCTACCACAACTACACCTACTGTACATAGACGCACAGCTCCACTCTACATTACAAGGAGTTAGGGTAATCGGTATTTTTTTCCCCAATGTACTTTTGTTCAATATTATTGAGGCATTTATTACAGATTTTTTTTTTTTGGTACTGGGGCTTGAACTCAGGACCTTGCGTTTGCGAGGCACGTGGCAGAACCACTGAGCTAAATCCCTGGCCTAGTTTTTATCACAGGCTCTAGGGAGCTCTGAAATGGATTCTCCTGCCCAGTCACCTATGACCAGGGCTATCCAAGGAAAATGTTTCTGGCAGTAATAGCTCTCTTGGAAAAAATGGAAAAGAGCTGCTCTGAAATGAACCCATACATAGAGGAAGAGTTGCAGAGGGCCTGAAGAAACAGAAACACGGGGACAGTTCACAGTCAGTTCAAGGAACAAACACACATGCTACCTGCTGCCTCTATCAGCTGGTGTGACCAGATATGAAGACCTGCAGTTTAAATGCTAGAAACTTTATCTTTGTACCAAGGAGAATTTATAACAGAAGCAAATGTTGGGCCGGGGACTTAGCTCAGTGGTTCTGTGCCTGACTGGCAAATGCAAGGTCCTGAGTTTGATCCCCAGTACAAAAAAAAAAAAAAGAAGCAGCAAAGGTAGACAAAACAATATAATAAACTTTTGTGTACTTCTAAGTTTCAAAAATCATTAAATCATAACTTATCATTTTGATTCTCCCAGCCCTATTCTTTATGGTATTTGTAATTTATTTGTTTGTTGTGCTGGGGAATTAAACCCCAAGGGCTGCTGAGCTACATCCATAGCCCTTTTTATTTTTCATTTTGAGACAGGATCTCACTAAGCTGCACAGGTTGGCCTCAAAATGACAGTTCTTCTTCAGCTCCCAAGTAGCTGAGACTAATAGTTATGTATTCTCACCACACTTTATTCTATTGCTATTTTTAATAAGTTTTATTGAGATACGTTTCACATACTATGTAATACAACCACCTAAAGTATACAATTCAATCGTCTTTAGTACTTTCAAAGTTCTACAAACATATTATCATCAATTTTAGAACATATTCATCACCACAAAAATAAAGCACATACCCACGAAAAGTCCCTCCCCATTTACTTCCTAGCAAATCTACTTCCCTATTCCCTAGATTTCCCTATTCTGGACATTTCACATGAATAGAATTATAATATGTGGTTTTGAGTGACTGGCTTCTCCCACTTAGCATGTTTTCAAGGCTCATCCTTGTAGCATGCCAGCAGTTCAGTGCTTTCTATTGCTATATGATATTTCACTGAAAGGATATAACACATTTATTTATGTTAGTTGATGGATACTTCAGTTGTTTCTAGTTTTGGGATGTTATGAATAATGTTGCTATGATTACTTGTGTACACACTTATAAGTGGATCCATGTTTTCAATTCTTTTAGGTATATATCTAGAAGTGCAAATGCAGAATCAAATGGTTACTATTCATTTCAGAAGGTACTAGTCTGTCTTCCTTAGTACCTGCACCATTTTACAATCTAATGAGCAATTTACTGTATATGGATTCCAATTTCTCCCAATTCTTAACCATTACTTATTATTGTCCAGCCTCCCCCCATCTTCTTGAGGTGCTGGAGATCATGCTAAGTACCTGTTCTACCACTGAGCTACATTCCTAGCCTGTCATTTTATTTTTTGTTTGTTTTTTATGGCCATCCTGGAGAGAGTGAACTGGTACTTCATTGTGGTTTTCATTTGCATTTCCCTGACTACCAGTAAGGCTTTCTCTTTTGGTCATTTCTTTTTTTAAATTTAATTTAAATTTTTTAAAAATTAATTTTATTGGTACATTTAAGGTATACAATATAATGACATTCATCATTGGAAATTTGCACCTTTACATAATCCATCTTGGGGCCAGGGATTTAGCTCAGTGGTGCCGCCACCTGTTTCGAAAATGCAAGGTCCCAAGTTCGATCCCCAGTACCAAAAAATAAAAACAAAACAAAACATAATCTCTCTTGGTTCTTATTTTTTCCCCATTCCCCTGCCCTCCTTTCAACCCCTCCATCCGTCCCTATTTACAAAGAGTTTGTTCCCATTTTTTTCTTTTTCTCATATTAATTCCATTTCCTTCTTTCTTTTCTCCTACCCCTCCCACTTCCCCTTCCCCTTTGCCCCTTTTCTTCCTATTTCACATTATCTATTATACCTTTTAGTCCTTATTTACACTTTCAGTTTCTCATACCAGAGAAACTATTCGGTATTTACACGTGTGTCCTATTTATTTCACTTAAGAGTATCGTTTCAATGTGCATCCATTTAGCTTTAAATGTCTCTAGTTTCTCATTCTTTATGGCTGAGTAACACTCCATTTTATTTTTTAAAAAAACACCACATCTTTTTTTTCTTTTTTTTTTTGGTACTGGGGATCGAACTCGGGACCTTGGGCTTGCAAGGCAGGCAGTGGAACCACTGCGCTAAATCCCTAGGTCCTACCACATCTTCTTTATCCAGTCTCCAGTTTATGGGCAATTGGATTGCTTCCAAGTTTTAGCTATCACGAATTGTGCTGCTATGAACATGGGTGCACATATATCACTGTGGTATGATTCTTTTAATTCTTTGGGGAAGATACCCAGCAGGGGAATAGCTGGGTAAAATGGGACTTCCAGTCCTAGTTCTTTGAAGTATCTCTTTTGGTCATTTCTTTGTAGAAATGTCTGTTTGGATTTTTACCCATTTTCAAATTGAAGTTTTTAAAAAAATTATTGAGTTGTAAAAATACTGAATACAATTCCGTTATTAGACATATGATTTGCAAAATTCTCCCATTCTGTGGCTTGGTTTTTTACTTTCTTTTTTTCGGCACCGGGATCGAACTCCAGACCTTTCACTTGCAAGGCAGGCACAGTGCCACTGAGCTAAATCCCTGCCCTTTTACTTTCTTGATAATGTTCTTCGATACATGAAAAGTTTTGATGTTGATGACTTCTAATATATTTATTTTTTCTTTTGTTGCTTATATTTTTGGTGTCACATCTATGAAATTGCTGCCTAATTCAAGCTTGTGAATATTTATGCTTCAGCTCTTATACTTAGGTTTTGTTTCATCTGGAGTTTCCCAAATGGCATGACTTGGATATCCAGTTGTCACAGCACCGTTATTCAAAGCAGATTAACATCTCTAATCTGTCACTCCAAAAGGCTCTTCCACACCTCTTCCCCATCCACACTCACTATCCCAGACCTAAGGACACTTATTTTATAGCATCCACTGCCATCAATGAGTTGTGCCTATTCTTCAACTTCATTTATTTAGGTACCGGGGATCAAACTCAGGACCTTGCACTTGCGAGGCAGGCGTGGCACCACTGAGCTAAATCCCTAGCCCTATTCTTCAAATCTAAATAAATGAAATTATACATACTAGATTCTTTTGCTTGTACAAAGAGAAAATTACAATACATGTAGTTTTAAAGCTCTTAACTGGCTTCATTTGTGATTCTAGAGTTGAGCAGCAATCTGGACTGAAAATTGTACAGAATATGCTACCAAAATACAAGGCAGATTGTATGTATAGGCAGAGAAAGTGAAGTACTGAAAAGCACAGAAAATGGAAGGGAGGTAGAATGGCCAGATTGGTTACTGGTCATACTGGCCATTCAACTCAAATCCATCACCACATGGACCAGTACCACCACCTGCCCGCCCTTGCTTATCTGTAACTTTCCTCCTCATGAGTGAGATATCAGGCTCCTACCATCTGCTATACAGTAACTTTAATTGTTCCTTTCCAGGTCACACAGCAGTAAAAGAACTGCTAATCCCTCTATCTCATTCATTTTTATTTCTCTATCTTGGCTGTCCCTTATACTCTGCGCCATTTGATAAATGTTTATTTTACATTTTCCTTCTCTAGGACAACAAGATTTTTACTGCTGAGTCCCCAGCATCTAAAAATGCCTTGTACAAAGCAGGTACTTAATAAAAAAGCTGAATGAGTGAACAAATGAATAAAAACTTGTTACACTTACCACATTAATTAAGAAGGCCTCAGGAGGGCCTTTCTTAGCCAGCACTATGTCACGAAGCTTTGAGATACTGTATCTATTAATCATAGTCTTTTCACCAATTCAACTGAATTTTCTACCCAGTTGCTAGAATTAAAATCATACCTGTAGGCCGTGGATTTAGCTCAGTGGTTCCGCCGCCTGCCTCGAAGGCACAAGGACCCGAGTTTGATCCCCGGTATCAAAAAACAAAACAAAAATAGAAACAAAAAAATTTAAAATCATACCTGTATCCAGCTACTTGGGAGTCAGAGTGAGACCCCATCTTAAAATTTAAAAAGAGGAGCTGCTGCCTGCCTCGTAAGCACAAGGTCCTGAGTTCAATCCCCGGTACCAAAAAAAAAATTTTTTTAAAGTGGAGGGAGCCTGAAGATATAGCTCAGTGGTAGAAAACCTACTTGCCTAGCATGTGCTAGGTCCTGAGTTCAATCTTCAGTATCTAAAAAGTAGAACAACAACACAAAAACCTACTTAATTAAGTGATCATGAACTATCACTAACAGTTGCTATTTTGCTTGAAAGTCTGACTTTAACCACTACTCCCCCATCCCCAACATCAGTGCCAACTTAAACCTCTTTTTCATATTTGTTGGAAACATGAACAATATAATTACTAACATAAGTTCAAATCACACAGTTAATGAAGAACCACATAAACATTAAGTGGTTGATTTTACATTAATCTTCTAAGAGAAATGTGAAGGAATATACAGCAATTTTTGGGAAAAGAACACAGATTTGTTCCCTTAGTGTGGAAGCTTGAAGTTTAAGAACAAAGACACTAATAGAAAACATATGGAAAAGATCAGTAACAAAATGGAATCTTGGCTAAAATGTGTCTGCCACATTTTACATACCAATGTCTCAAATGATAGACTGGATTTTTACGATATTGCCAAACCATCACTTGAAACACTATATACTTTTCTTAAATATGAAGTATAACAAAATAAATCTTTTGAGTTCCTTTGTAAAGTCTTAATGGAAAGCACTATTTGAAGAACCAAAATTGAACTCCAGGATTTATTTTACCTTATTTGCTCAAGCTTGAAAGAAGCTCTCCAAAAATGAATGCAATATCTACTGCCAAGAGACACAAATAAACTGTTTAAATATGAAAACATGAGCACAAAAATTTAGCATTTAAGCAAGTTAGATAGCTGTTATTTAAGAAGAGATAGCTCAGTAAAACGAAATTTTCCAAATCTACAAAATAAAGGTAATAGTTATTGTGCAAACCATCTTATTCAATACTATAAAATTATTTTGTGTACTACTAAAACAGGCAAATTGGAGGTAGACTTTTAGAGTGGAAGATATTAATGTTCACAGCAGAGGTAGTCTTTTTGACTTTAATGATACTTAGTAAACATCTAAGAATAAAGTGAGAAAGGGAACAGATGACAGAAGAGAAGGAATAAGTCTGTTTATGGAAAAGTATCTTTAATCTGTGAAACCAATGAGATAACCTATTGCATTTTTAAAAAATTAGATGCAAAATGCTTTATGTTTCTAATTCTGATTCCCTGCTTTAACAAAGGGAACCTGATGTGAACAAAAGGTGATGAACAACCAAGGACTGAAGATAATTCTGAGTTCCACCTTAAATTGCTGAGACACTGGGCTCAAAGTGACAGTAGACTTTAATTTGAAGAATTCTTTGGCATGAAAATGAAAATAAAAACAGTAATCAGTACATGCTGTTTCCTTTGGTTCAGTTTGCCTTTCATATTAAAGGAAATTCTTGCCACACCTCAAACCAAAATTAAAGGGGAAAGAAAGAAGTAAGCCACATAAATCTGACCAGGAACACAAACATTTTAATTTGAATCCACCAAGTTTTGTATAATGAAAAGAAATACATAATTTAAATTCAACCCAAGTGTTTTCCAAGCAGGTTGTATTTGCTTAAATCCCTACAGTAATTCGAGGGACAGCCCTGTCTGGACACAGAGTTACTGTGGATCTTTAAGAATAGAGTCAGTTAAAGAATTTAGGAATTTCTGATTCATTTAAAGGATTTTCAAATTCATCAACCCCTGAAAACTAAAGCAAATTTAACAGGTATGATAACATAATTTCAATTTTTAAAGAACATTTAAATTTGTAACTTAAAATTTCCCAACAAAAATTTTTAGTTTAGGGGTTTTTTTTGGTTTGTTTTTATGTTTTGAATGAAGGGAAAGATTTTCAGGTTTCAGAATTGATCTTTCTTTTCTGTATCTCTATCTTTCTCACTAATTTGAATAGTGCTATGAGTCTAGCTGTACGGAAGACAGAAACTTGTACAAATTTCACTCAAAAGCTTCTCAAAATTTCTGTTGACTAAATCCCTGGTATAGAATGTTTTTGTTTTCATTTACACCTTTCTCAAAAGTAAGATATGAACGCTTAAACCAGTCTGTTGAAGGATCTAGCTACTTGGGTTTAAGTTAAATAAAATGTAAATATATTATAGATAAAAATAAAGTAGACATTTATATTTTTAATAGCAACAGAACTTACAGAGTTAAATTGAAAATTGTTTTGGATAAAAACTACAGCATATACTAATACTTTGTTTCTTACAAACTAGTTTCTATAGCATATCAATAAAACAATTACATCCTTAAAATGTTATAAAACTTTTACTTTATAAATATCCCAGAACTAATTTATCTTATTTTTATTAATAATTTCCATTAGAATCTGTCTTGAAAGTATGAGTGTTTTTCTCCAAGTAATGGAAATGTTAAAACATAGAAACTTTAATTGTATGATATAATCTGAAAAATTCACATTGGTGGATAATTTTTTTAAACTGGTGATATATATTTTATTTTACTTTAAATTTTCTTTTTTCACATTTGTTGCTTTCCTAGTAGATAATATAATAGGAAAATGAAGAATATAGTATATGGTTGTAGAGGAATATTCCATAGAAAAGAGAATAACCAAATTCTCTATGTTTATTTAAATAAATTACCATGGTGAAATAAATGTCTAGACATAATTAAAATTGTAGAGAAAAGCAACTGGTGACAAGATATAATCTGTAACTTATTAATTCAATCATTTATAACTCTTTCCGCACTTAGTGTGTACTGTCCTTTATTCTGTTAAAAATCAGAGATCAGGAAATGACTGACAGTGAGTCATGCTGTTTTGATCTAAGTTATCCAATGGGGACTTAGACATAGATTGCAGAATATGAAAAACAGAAGTAACAAAACTATGCTAGCAAATGGCTGAGAAGAAATTATTTGGATAAAAAGAAGATCACGGTTTCAGGGAAAATTATCAAAGGGGAAGAGGGAAGAGAATAGTAATCAGGCAAATGAATGGAAATAAGATGGATTTCAGACCAGAAAACTGCACTTAGTCAAAAGTGAGGATAAGGTGGCACTACAGGGGGTTACAGACATGGAAGGAATGTTTAAAATGAATTCAAATTTAGAAAAGAAATTGGTCTTCAGGGAAAGCTTTTCTTCTCTTTTAAAATTTTTATTTCTATTAGTGCAAGTTTGCAGTACATGTTTAAATTTCTTGTGTGGAGTTGGTGCATGTACATAACATATCTTTATTCCTTTTTTTAACCCCTCTCCCCTCCCCCTCCCTCCCTCTCTTGATCTGCTTTCCATTTGAGAAAGATCCATCTCCCTACTTCTTAGTATCTATCTTTTATTTTGCTCTTTATCTTTTGGGTTTCTTATATAAGAGAAACCATGTGATATTTAAGGTTGTGTGTCATTTAAGGAAAGCCTTTCTTCTTAGGTGTTCATGAAGGCCAAAGGCAGGCAACACGAAAAATCCATTTATTTTCAGAGAGGACCTAGTTATGAAGTTTTTATTCTAAGTAAAAAATATGTAAGGACCAGGGATTTAGCTCAGTGGCACTGCTCCTGCCTTGTAAGCGCAATGTCCTCAGTTTGATCCTTGGTACTGGAAAAATATACATATATATATATTTAGTATATAATATATATATATAATTACTGTAAGGATCAAAGTTATCATCTCAATATCCTTTTTGTCTCAACAATGTCTCATAATGATTGCTCATGTTCTAGACACAAGGATAAAAACATTCAGACTGAGTGTTCAAGAGCAATGCTGTTTTCAAAGATTATCTGTGTGACAGTCAGCCTCAGTGGCCTGCCCCAGTCCTGGGGCACATCTCCATCTCTCAGCTGCAACCTGTGTCTTTTGGGAAGAAGCCTGATAGCACCCAACTCCAGTGTCTCTAATGGAAGTGAAATGAGTATGCCAAGTGTTTTAAAAAGTTCATGTGCTATACTATAATAATTACAATAAAATCCTATAAAATTACATATTAAAGATATCAAGTGAGTAAGCTGTATAGGATTTTCTACACTTACTTCGCCTCACCTCCCAAAGTTTAGATCAAATTATGTCTAAAAAAGAACTCCAAGTCAATCCTAAGCAGGGTCAAGCCACTGGGCTCCACTGCACAGCCTGTCTCTGCTATAAACCATATTCCTCTCTGGCATAATTAGGGGTTCTTACGATGTCTTTCTCATCCACTCAACTGTTCTTCATAGACCATGTCTTCATGTCCTCTTCATTTCTGTGTTCTCTATCAATTTAGCAGAGTACCTCAGAAATAATTCAAGACAACTGCAAACAGAAGTAACCCAAGTTACTAATATTTGTAAGGTGCTTTACTAAGCACATCCCATATAGTACCTACTAGAGTAATTATAGCAGGTAAATGACAGAAAGTCCAAGCAGACACAAGGGGAACTTCCAACATAGCACAGAGAGCGGGCTTGCTCTGAACACTGCCCTTTGAGATGAAATGACAACTCATTCTCTCCACTGTTTCTCAAAATTCTCTTCTACTTTACCCATGAACACTCCAGTGTGAAGATCATGGCTCAAATATAGTCATTCATTAAATTAAGCATTCATTCAAGCCTTTTGGTCACAATTTAGGCCTCTAGATTTTGGTTTTATTAGTCTTTATTTTGCTCCTTTCAACAATTAATCACCATTTCTCAAACACTTCACAGTCTGTGGCTTCCTTGTTGTTATTTATATCATCTACTTGGAAATAATCTTCACTTTGTTCTATGAGAACTCTAACATTCCTCCAAAGTCTAAATCAAATACTATGACCTCTATGAATCATATGGAAAAGAAAGAAAAATAGGTATAATATACTCAGATTTGCAAAAAGAAAATTCATGAGTCCCAAAATCATGTAGTATTCAGGAGATCAAATCATTACTATTTTGGAATTTTCTTATAGCTAAGGATAAGTATGTTGGAGTATTTCATCCTATTTTCTTGATTAAAAAAAGGAAGCAAGGTCATCATCCATAAACAATAATAGGAATAAGGATTTAGAGAGCTGAGAGAAGAAAAGAAAAAGAATAGTCTAGAAGGCAGAAAAAATGAGAACAAACTAAGGAAAAACAGCCATGCACCACTTGAGTTTGTTTTGAGAATTGAGAATGAGACTGGTCAGCTTGGTCCTGTTTTTCTCTATTCATATTCAGCTGTGTGAGTTAGAATGAGAGCATGTGAGGATTTAGAATAAGAAAGGTTGCAGCTTGTCAGATATAAGGTGCTTGAGCATTTAGGGAACTAGGAGTGATAATAGCATAAACTGTGAGAGCTAAGTTGGTAAAAATGGTATTGGGAAGTATGGATAAGGAACAGTGAAAAAGAAAAAAGTAGGATTAATATAGTTTAGGTGTGACTGAAACTGAAAAATTATTGCAGTTGGAGTTAGCGTATGAAGATAATGGTGAGTGTCCGATTCTCAAAATTAAAAGTATGAATGATTGCTGAATTGGTGAAACCAAGCCCCGGATATGGGTATGTGGGAAGAATAGAGGACAAGATAATGGAAGAAAAGGGAATCAAAGGTCTTTCACTCTATTTGAATAACTCCTTAAAATTCTAAATATACATTATATTTATATTCTATGCATTTTTTGTTTCTGACAAGAAATGAAAACCCAGATGTTTCTCAAATAGGGTTCTATCAGAGAAAATAATTTAACTATTTTCTCAATATATCAGTCACTAAAAATAGGTACACCAGTGACAAAAAATAGCACAAAGGATGGGGTGAGGGGGAGAGAGTGCCATTCTAGATGAATAGGCAACAAACCATTCATTACATACAATATTGCATTAGGACATTTATTCCTTAGTGAACCCTGGATGATAAGGGTAGAGAAAAAAGGTCTCAGAAAAAAGGGAATATGATTTTTTCCTTAATCCCCCCTCATAAATATATGAATTCCATTTGGATAGAAGTTTTCCATTCACAAAGTACTTTTACATGCATATCTCATACAATCCTAACAACTACTAGGTAAGATAAGTGAGAAGATATAAAATAAAAGGTAAAATACAAGATAAGCAGGCAAGGCATAATTCAACTCTAATTGTAAATCTCATTTTATTTATTTTTTTGAGACAGGATTCTCACTTTGTTGTCCAGTCCACTTCTAGGTTCAAGTGATCCTCCTACCTCAATCTTTCAAGTAGCTGAGTTTAAAGGCATGTGCTACTGTGCCCAATAATTGCAATTCTTATTTTATTGATGAGATAGCTGTGTTAAATAACAGAATGAAATATATGTTTTCAGGCTTCTCATTAAGAATCTAATACATCTTTCTCTTTCTCTTTAACTCCAAGTTTTGCACAAGCAGCTGTTAAATGTCTGTGAAGCCTTCCCTCTTATAATCCTACTCCATATAATGTCCTGCTGCTGTAGCAGCTCCAGCAGTGCAATTGGTTAGTGCACGGTACTTATATAATATCCTGCTGCTGTACTGCACTGTATGTCTCTCTGCTTTCACTAGACTTTAAGCTCCTAGGAGACTGCGTGTTTTTAGAATTTGTATATCTAAACCTTAACTCAAAAATATTAGCAGGAAAAAGAAAGGACGAAAAATGTAAATGTCAATCTGTTAGAAACTAAAATTTGTAGGATGCATATATTGTGTGCCTTGAAATTTGAAGAAGTTATTCAAGCAAAGTTTGAAACAAAATAAATTCTGGAAACTTTCATGAGGAAAATTTAAAAGTGTAGATAGGTTGGACAAAAAATACGAAGACGAAACGTACCTATTTTAAAATATCTCAAGTTATCACATAGAAGGTAGTATTTCATGTTCTTTCACAGGCAGAAAAGGGTACCAACAATAGAAATTGTAGGGAAGAGGATTTTGGTTTAATATCAAGACTCTAAAAGGCAACAGCTCTCCAACTAAAATAAAAGTCTGTCTTTCTACAGGCAGTAATCTTCCCTAAAGGATGGACTAGTTGGCGAGAACACACAACATTTAGAGTGGAGGAAGCACCGGACTGTAGTTGAATGATGTCATGCTATCATCATAAATCTATACTCTAATAAACAGGACAACTGGAAACTTAGTAAAAGAACATAAAAGGAACTTAGTAAAAAGTCTAGAATACCAGACTTCCAACTCTGGTTCAATATAGTATGTGATTTAAAAATAAAATTCTACTTGGTACTGAAACATTAATTTTGGTTTGAGCATTACTCATTCTTCTTATTCTCTTATATATAGATGTAGATATAATACATTTCATATAACTATCAATTTATATGACAATTTTTCTGAGTTTTATTCAGATATCCAACAATATATTTCCTTTTCTCCTTGCAATAGGACAAAAAAAGAAATGAGCTTTTTAAGTACAGTATATGTCCTTTTCTTCTTCTTTGGAGTCAAAGTATATTGCCAACATCAAATTTATCAATGGGATGAAGATTATGACCCAGAGCCAGGTGAAGATTATGAACCAGAATTCCAATTTCATCCAAATGTAGAATATGGAATTCCTTATCATCATATTTTAAGCTGTGCCAGTGAATGCTTCTGTCCAACTAACTTTCCATCATCAATGTACTGTGACAATCGCAAACTCAAGACAATCCCAAATATTCCAATGCATATTCAGCAACTCTACCTTCAGTTCAATGAAATTGAGGCTGTGACAGCAAGTTCATTCACCAATGCAACTAATCTTAAAGAAATTAACCTCAGTCACAACAAAATTAAATCAAAAAAAATTGACTATGGTGTGTTTGCTAAGTTTTCAAATCTACTACAACTTCACCTTGAGCATAACAATTTAGAAGAATTTCCATTTCCTCTTCCTAAATCTCTGGAAAGACTTTTTCTTAGTTACAATGAAATTTCCATACTGCAGACAAATGCCATGGATGGCCTAGTAAACTTGACCATGCTTGATCTCTGTTATAATCATCTTCATGATTCTATGTTAAAAGAAAAACACCTTGCCAAAATGGAAAAATTGATGCAGCTCAACCTATGTAATAATAGATTGGAATCAATGCCTCCTGGACTGCCTTCTTTACTTATGTATCTATCTTTAGAAAACAATTCTATTTCTTCTATACCAGAGAATTACTTTGACAAACTTCCAAAACTTCATGCTCTAAGAATGTCACACAACAAACTGCAAGACATTCCATATAATATTTTTAATCTTTCCAGCCTTATAGAGCTCAATGTTGGACATAACAAATTGAAGCAAGCATTCTACATTCCAAGAAATTTGGAACACCTATACCTAGAAAATAATGAAATAGAAAGTACGTAAAATTTTATTATTTTTTTTTTACAGAGCGAAAGAATCTCATATTGACTCTATAAGAACAAATCTTTAACAATTTATGCTTTACATATGGCTGAAAAGGGCTGTTTTGAAGTTCGCTGAGGAAATGGCAGAAATTGGTCCCACAAAATAGTATGCCATTAGTTTTATAGACTTTTTAATTAAGTTATCATCTTGAATATTGAGAAATAGTACTATAGAATATGTGAATATGAATATCCTCAGTAGTGGGACTGTGGATGACTTTTATTTTTATTTTATTTTAGCTTGTTTCTATCAAGAATATATTACTTAGGGCCAGAGATTTAGATCAGGGGTACAGACGCCTAGTTCACAAGCACAAGGTCCTGAGTTAGATCCCCAGTACCAAAAAAAAAAAAATTACTTAAGTAATCAGAAAAGCCAGTGAAATCATATTAATTTGAGTAATATAAAACTTATAATCTCATTTCCTTCATATTATTATTTGATTAGCATTAAAAATTAAACCTAATTCTACCTGTAAGTGTTATAATAAAACTGTATTCCATATAACATAAAACCCAACATAGAATTACGGCTATAAGGCAGGATTAACTTTTAATTTGTATTTTTCAGATGTCAATGTGACAATGATGTGTCCCTTTGTTGACCCACTACAGCAGCATCATTTAACATACCTTCGTGTGGACCAAAATAAGCTAAGAGAGCCAATTAGTTCATATATCTTCTTCTGTTTCCCTCATATACACAGTATTTATTATGGTGAACAAAGAAGCACTAATGGTCAAACAATACAATTGAAGACCCAAGTTTTTGGGAGATTTCAAGATGATGATGAGGAGGAGGAGGAGGATCATGATAATCATGACAACACTTATGTGAGTCAAGAACAAGAAGGGCCAGAAGAAAACTTTGATCCTCATTACTATGAAATTCAAGAATGGCAAGAAACTATATAGTTATAGATTTATGACTTCATAAAACCTTATTACTCAATATAAATCTAAATATACATTGCTCAAATTAATATATTTAGAATTATGTATTAGTATAAGATCAATATTACATTTAAGTTGCTGGTGATAATTACACCATTACATAGGATTAGAACTTACTCAAAATGATACAAATGTTTAGAAATATAAATTAGAATGACAAGTAGGAACAAAACCCCTAAATTTTAATGGCTTCTTATAACCTTTTTAAACCTAGAAATATCATACTGAAAAAAAAAAGTGTCACTTCTAGTAAGAGAAATGTTTCTAAGAATGAAGGAAGTAGAATTGGCAGTGAAGACCTGGAAGCCATGTTCTTTCAATCATTATAAGGATAATACATGACAGGAGTGCACATTAACATAAGACCAGCCTCTCATTTAAGGAAAAGACAATTTTGTGTCTCCATAAAAGCTTTCACACTTATATTTGTTATCTTCTCACTATGACATCTATCTCACCAGTTCAGCACTTAGAGCATAGAGTGATATCTTTGATTTTCAAGAGACTACCCTACTATGAATAAAGGGCAGACAGATTAACGAAAGCAAGTGTTCTCATTCTCCTCTCAGAGCCCCAAAGCAGAAACTCTGAATTTGGATAACTAAAAATCATTAGATTATTTTAGCAGATTTTAGCAACTGCTCAAAACAAATCTTTATTGTGTTCCATTTTAACTGGGATAAATGTTTTAATAGTAAACTAAACTAGAAAAAGGCCTCTGTTTTGGTTACATGAAGCTTTGCTAAAAAAAATAACTGTTTTGTTCACAAGGTTAAGTTAATGTTAAGAAAATAAAGTTCTTTAAATATTATTGAACCTTTCTGTTTTCCTAGCAGAATACATTAGAAACATATATGCTTATCAGCTAGTATTTTTTTGCATAGTGCTAAAGCTGAATATAGTTCATTTAAAAATCTGAAAGGACAAGTTTTAACATTTTTTTCTAAAACCTTAAAACTCATTTATGTTCTTTACCATTTTAAAGACATCTAAGCGTGCCTTATAATGGAAATTCTAAACACTGAAGAACTCTCTTGATTTACCAGACTATTTCATAAAATTCCTCAGGTAAGGCATAAGTACAAATCTGGGGTTGCCTATACAGGAAACCCAAAACACAGGCTAACAATTCAGACAATATGGAAAAACAAGGTAGGTAAACTGTATTATATCTCTGAGTAGGTTATTATATCTGAGTAGTAGTATAGTCTGAGGAGTAGTATATCTCTGAGTAGTAGCATTACGAGAAGCAGAGCACTCATATATCCACAGGGACGACCTTGACAATACAGAATGAACATGTACAAAATTCCATTCATTAATTTAATCAACCTCATCAAGTCATTTGGTATATGAGGCTTAGCGGTGAGAGATCAAGAAATGGATTACAAGCCAGGCATGTTGGTGCATGCCTATAATCCCAGCACTGGGAAGGCTGAGGCAGGAGGATCATGAACTCAAGGCCAGCTTGGACTACATAGTGAGACGAGGAGAAGGAGGAGGTGGAGGAGGGGGAGGGGGAGGGGGAGGGGGAGGAGAAAAATAGATCACAATATGCAACTGTGATACCATAAAATAAAAGGATGAGAGTAAAGGTAAGAGTAAAATGCTAGTGATATACGCAGAGTACACCATCAATAGAGGTTTAAAAATGTTAAAGCCCAACTCCCTTTCTTGACATTTTTAAACAGGGTCATAAATTCAAATATTTATTATAAATTAACATATGGAAATTACCGTGGGTGTTTAAGAGATAAGAAGATCAAGGCTATTTTTAACCTAGAGCAATGTGAAATTTAATGAGACATCAAGAAAATGCAAATCAGGGGCTGGGATTTAGCTCAGTGGTGCTGCTGCCTGCCTTGCAAGCACAAAGTCCTGCTGAGTTTGATCACCCATACCAAAAAAAAAAAAAAAGAAAATGCAAATCAAAACTACAATGAAAAAGGGCCAGGATTTAGCTCAGTGGGGCCAGGGATTTAGCTCAGTAGCACTGGGCCTGCCTTGCAAGCACAAGGTCCTGAGTTCAATCCCCGGTATGGAAAAAGGAAAAAAACTACAATGAAATGAGACACCAACCTCACACTCATTAGGACAGCAAAAATCAAATGAGAGGCAAATAATAGGAGCTAGTGAGGAGATGGGGAAAACAGTGCTCTCATACACTGACAAGTTTAAAATAGTACAGTTGCTTCAGAAAGGTAGTTCTTCAAAAGCTAGAGTCATTTATGAGTCAGCAATTCTACTTTCTGGTATACAATTCAAAAGAACTGAACAAATATTCACACAAAAATTTGTACATGAATTCCACAGCTGTATTACCTAAATGAGGAAACCACTCAAGTGCTCAACAGTAGAGAATGGATAACTCAACTAGGCTTATCCACAAAGGGGATATTACACAGCTATGAGAAGTAATGAAGCAATGCCACATACTACAAATTGGATGAACTTTGATAACATTATGCTTAGTGAAAGAAGTTAGTCATAGGAGAACACATATTGTACAATATTATTTATATGAAATGTCCAGAAAAAGGAAATTTGTAGAGACAAAAAGATTATTGGCCATCTAAGGCATAGAGATAGGGGATGGGGAAAAATTCAGAATTACTGCTAATAGGTAGAGGGTTTCTTTTAGGGGTGATGAAAATTTTTGGAATGATTGTGGTGATGGTTGTATAAAAGCCTGAAAATACTAAAAATAATTAAATTGTACATTTTTAAAAGGATAATTTGCATTGAATATGAATTAGCTAAGAAAACAGGTACTTTAAAAAATTTAATTTAACAACAACAAACACAAGATCAGCTGGTATAGTGGCATATACTTGTAGACCCAGAAATTAAGAGGGTGTGGCAGGAGGATCTTGAAGTCAAGGCCAGCCTGGGCTACATAGTGCATTCAGCTCTAGTCTGGACAACATACTAAGACCCTGTCTTTAAAAAAAGAAAAGAAAAGAAAAGAAAAGAAAAGAAAAGAAATGAAAAGAAAAGAAAAAAGAAAAGATAAGATCAAATCACTTTAACATGAAGAAATAAAATTGTGAACTGCCAGCAACTACAAAAAACCTTGTGAGCAAGGATATCATAACTGTTAATTCTGGCCAGGGACTGGTGAAATAGCTGAAAGCTTCAGAAAATAGTGACACTATAGGAACTAAATACTAAACAGTAGAAGTGATAGGAACTAAACGCTAAACAGTAGAAGAGGAGAGAAAAGCTCCTGGCTGAGATTAATACAAAGAAACAGCAATTACTTGTTTAAATTCTTATACAGTTTAAAAAGTAAAAATCCTCTAATTTTCAGAATTCTGGAGCTTCTATTTTACCTCCTCCTAAACTATTTTATATTTTAAGTCTCAAAGAACATTCTTAGCAAACAATAAAATTTCACAATTTAGCAATTCAAAACAAGGAATTTGATATTAGATACACACATAAAGCCTGACTACACTTCTAAGCTAGGAGACTTTGACTAAGCTACTTAGCTTCTTTGAGCCTCCCTTTCTTCTTCTTCTTCTTTTTTTTTTTTTTTGATACTGGGGATCGAACTCGGGTCCTTGAGCT
>NW_004624868.1:3962363-4023126 GCF_000247695.1 Heterocephalus glaber
TGCAATCTTATCTTCTACATCTGAGATTCTATCCTCACATTGGCTCATTCTGCTGTGTAGACTTTCAATGGAGTTTTTGATCTCCTGGAAATCTATTTGCATCTGTTTTATGGATTCCATTTGTTTCCTATGTTGGGATTCTATCATGTTCCTTAGCTCCTCTCTAGATTTATTAATCATGTCTTGCACTAGGAGCACAATCTGAGAAATTATTTCTGATTTCATTTTTTCCAGATCCCCTTTTGTTGCCAGTTCAGGGAGTCCAGGTGGTTAAGTATCACAGTGTTCCATCTCACTTCTCTTTGGAGTTGCCGTAGGTGATCTGGAAGTCTGGTTTTGAGACTTGCTTATGTGTCTTCTCATTTCTACCTGGGAGTGGGGGGTGCTGTTGTCGCCTGCACGGCTCATCTCCTCTGAGCTTGGAGTGGTGGGACATGGGCTCAGGAGCCCCTTCTTCTAGGCTGGGAGCAGCAGGAAGGACAGCAGCCCAGAAGCCCCTTCCTCTGGGCAGGGAGTGGTGGGAAGGATGGCAGCCTGGAAGCCCCTTCCTCTATGCCTGGAGCGGTGGGAAGGTGGCGCAGAAGCCCCTTCCTCTGGGCCAGGTGTGGCAGGATGGAAGGCGTCCTGGATGGTGGCCTGAAAGGCCCTTCCTCTATGCCCAGAGTGGTGGGATGGTGGCCCGGAAGCCCCTTCCTCTGGGCCGGGAGTGGCGGGAAGCTCATAAATCCTTATAATTGCAAACTAACATACAGTGACTGAGAGCAGATACAGTAAGTGATTGATTAGGGACAAAAGTAAGAAGGAATTACCAAGGGGTAAAAGAAAATTTTGGAGGATGATGGATATATTAATTATATCAACGGTAGTGAACGTTTCATGGATATATACATATGTGAAAAACTTTTAAATTGTACAAATTAAATATATACAATTTACTGCGTATCAGTTAATAATAAAAAGTTGTGGCAGACAGAAAAAAATCTTGAAAGGGCTCTCACTGGCTACTCTTTACCAACTAATTATTAAAATAATCACAATAGTAACAGATTATCGCTCATGGGATGGAGAGTATGTAAGTACATATTGATATATAAAAACAAATAAAGGAGTGTTTCACCTCACAGCAGAATGCCAACTACAAGGTGCAGAAGGAATGATACAATTTTTGGCAACTATTCAAATGATACATGATTCAACTATGAATAAATGATTCATCAATGAATGCAAAAAATGAACATCTGATGACATATTTGGACTTTTTTTTGGTCTCAAAGTACTTTTCCAGAAGATATTTAATGTGAAAAATAGTAACTTTAGTAAGGTGAAAAATAGTAACTTTATAGAACAAGAAAGAAGACAGATACCCCTTGAACCAAGTGACCAAAGATATTATCAGGAATGGGACAAATAAAAATCACATGTCTCCTGATACAAGCCACTGAAAATGTAGTATCATTTCCATGCTAATCCTGGCAAAATAGAAAGAAGGCAAAATCGATGGCAAGAGGAAAGGGGGAAAGCCCTGTACTTCTCAAAAAAGCAATAAGTAACAAAACCCAATGACTATTGAACTGCTCCTGAATAAAGGAAAGAGGTGTGACTAATAAATGCTGGGTGTTACAGCACTTCAAGTCAAGTTACCCTAAGAGAGATCTGAACTTGGGATCCCAATAATGACTGTGGTGATTTTAATTTTCAAGTTAATGTTTTGCTCATTTAACTATGGGATTCTAAATTTATTATCTAGTGTCACTAATCTGAAATATGCATCTGATACAGCAAACTTGATAAATCAAACTTGTGTTTCCTTAACTCCTGCTTTATGAATTTTTTTGGCATTCAAATGAGGAAATATTAAGTGTCAAGTCAATTAAGCACTGCTAAATCAGAGAATAAAGAGTGTGGACGGCCGGGGGTTTAGCTCAGTGGTTTCGTGGCCTACTGCGCAAGCATAAGGACCCGAGTTCGATCCTTGGTACCAAAAAAGAAAAAAAAAAAAAGTGTGGATTACAGACTTGAAAATAAAATTCTGAGCAGTTATCAAGCACAATGTAGGTCACTGGATACCATGACCATCTTTTTACTGCTATCACCTATGATTTATGTAACATATCTTTTCAAATTAGCAGTACCATTCATGATAGCAATAATTTTACCATTATAGGCCCAAAATTTTCAAACCATTATTTAAACTTTTATGATTGTTTCCCAATTTAGAAATGCCCACGTGCTTACTGTGTGTGTGTTTAAGTGGCTCTGTATACTGTGAAGAAGTTGATATTGATGCTGTACCACCCTTGCCAAAGGAATCAGCCTATCTTTATGCACGATTCAACAAAATTAAAAAGCTGACTGCCAAGGATTTTGCAGACATGCGTAAGTTTAAATAAGATATATATAATCACAATTTCCTACACACTTCCAACCTATATACCCCTAGGGCATCACTGTTGGAGTATTTAGGTGTCTATACACTTCACAAAAATCCACTGCTTTGTGGGTAAATCTCTAGACTTTCCTTGACATTTTTCTTTAGTGGTGACTTTGGTATCTATGCGACAGTCCATTTAAAGTAAAGACAACTGGATCTTCTCAAGCACAATACTTCAAGATCTACTATGCCCTTGATAGTAAGCAGCACCAGTATAACAAGTGTGCTTCTTAAACCACACAATTTTATGTTTTAACCTTCATTATAAAAGCATAGTAACTGCTTGTCTTTAACTTGCAGCTCTTAAACTGGCTATATATCTAAAATATCTGAGGAAATACTTTTAAAATACTGATACCAGATTGTATTCCCCAGGAGTTCTAATTAAGGGGTTAGGCCTAGGCATCATCATTAAAACCAACTAAACGCCTTGGATGATTCTAATACAGAAATGGTGTTGAGAAGAGTGGTATTTCAATCCTTTCCCGGTCAGTAATAATCTGGTTTCCTATTGAATCTTAACCCAAGTAGGGTATTACCATCAGCACAACAGTACTCCCTATTTCTGCAGTAAAAAGGCCCAGACCCAGATTACTAATTTATTGTCAGCTTTCTAGATTCCTAGGTTGTCACATATTCTGAAGAAATCACACCAAGAAAGGCACACTAGGGCCAGGGATTTAGCTCAGTGGTTCTGCCATCTGCCTTGCAAGTGCAAGGTCCCAAGTTTGATCCCCCGTACCAAAAAAAAAAAAGAAAGGCACACTAACCTCACTGCACATTTCTGAGGTTAACTACAACTGGATTCATAACGTCTTTAATAACACCCAACTGTACAGTTGATACTCATTATTTGTGGAACCTAGATTTTCAAATTCACCTACTTGCTAAAATCTGTTTGTAACCCCAAAATCAATACATGCAGCACTTTTGTGATCATTACCAGACACACAGAGAATGACGAACATTTTTAGTTACTCCAAATGTACACTTTCAGCTGAGGTTAAATAAGATAACACTCTCTTTTAGTTTCAGCTCTCATATTGTAAATTAGTGCCAAGTTGAGAGTATTTAGTACTATATTTTTGGGGGGCTTTTTTTGTTGAGTGTTTTACTGTTGAACATAGCACTAGTGTTAAAGTTTTATCTAGTGTTTTTAAGTGCAGGAAAATCTGTGATGTGTTAGACAAGCTCCATTCAGGCATAAGTCATAAAACAATGTTAACGACTAACCAATGTATGCAAAATAAGTTGTTTTTTAAACAAAAACATAACTACAATGAAAAACCAAGGTTTTATTAACTGGTTGACTAGAGGCTCACAGAAACCTAATCCTGCAATTCTCCCGGAACCAACAGCTGAGTGCGCACTAATTGCAGCAACTCTATAGAAAATGATTACTGTGAATGAGAAGCAATTGTACAACCATCCCAAACAAAAGCAATACACACACACATACACACACTAAAATTTTCAATCTCTCAGGCAGTATCACCTTAACAAATCAGGGCACAATTTTGTCTTTGCTATTGTAGCAGAAAATATTAATTACATGATTCCATTCAATCTAATATAATGCTTACTTCCTATGATCTGTAATAAGAATTTCTTTCAAACTACCTGTGTATCCTGAGGAATTCAGAGAAGGATGGAAAGACCAGTAATGTTAAGCTACCTTCCAAACTTGAGAACTAAGACTTTAGTTAGAAAAGACATCACTGTTAGGCACACAGACATGCTTAGTGTCTAACAAATTTACACTGATGGGCCTGGGGATGTAGCGCAGTATAGAGTGTTTGCCTAGTGTATGAGAGCCCCTGTGATCAGTCTCTAGTACCCAAACAACAGCAAACATTGCTGAGGTGCTGACTGCAGACACTATACTAGGCACTAAAGATAAAAGCTGTGTGAGTGATCTATTAAACAAATGCTTTTTGTTCAGTCTGCACAATGTGATTCTACCCTCATACTTCAAAAAAAATTATTATTTTTATTAGTACATGTTTTCATACATGATTACCTTCTTTGTGGGTAGCTGGTACATGTACATGACACATCTTAATTCTTTTTACCTCCTACCTACATACTTTTTTGTGTATTACCCCCCTCAAGCTAACTTAAGAAGACTTGATTTTACTGGAAATTTGATAGAAGATATAGAAGATGGTACTTTTTCAAAACTTTCTCTGTTAGAAGAACTTTCACTTGCTGAAAATCAACTACTGAGACTTCCAGTTCTTCCTTCAAAGCTCATTCTACTTAATGCAAAACACAACAAAATCAAGAGTAGAGGAATCAAAGCTAATGCATTTAAAGTAAGTATATTATAGTATGACTGAATATAGTATGAATCAGGTATGCTAAAAGAAAGAGAAACTTTGGCCTAGTACCGTGTTTTCATTACGTTATGTTTTGTTTTGTCTTTTGAGACAGTCTCATTATGTTGTTCAGGCTGGCCTCTATCTCCTGAGTTTAAGTAATCCTCCTGCCTCAGTCTCCTGAGCAGCTGGGACTACAGGTATGCAGCGTATCACCCAGCTTTTATTTTGATTACATTTTAAAGCTATTTTGATGTAATAAATAAAGCCCTTGCTTACATAATAAACAGCCATACTGTTAGGCTCATTCAGCCTACCTTATGCCTGCACTTCACGTACAATCCATTATCTTTATTTTGTTTCACGAGACTATATATTATCTCATTTGTTCACGATTCATACAGTAAATATTTAGACAGAGCTGGTAGGACCCTCATGGCGCTTACAGTCTATAAAAACTCATACTGGGCTGGGTGTGATGGTGTACACCTATAATCCCAGCACTCCGGAGGACTTCAAGTTCAAGGACAGCCTGGGTTACATAGTAAGTTCAAGGCCAACCTGAACTACATAATGAAACACTGTCTCAAAAACAAAAAACCTCAAACTAGAACCTTGGCTATGTTTCTTTTCCCTTACAACATTAACAATTTATAAATGCCAGAAAAATAAAGTTTCAAAAGTAAACACTGAAGGCTGAGGATTTAGCTCAGTGGTTCTGCTTGCCTGCCTGGCAAGTGCAAGGTCCTGAGTTCGATCTATGGTACAAAAAAAAAAGTAAACACTGAATTTAACTTTTTCCCCCCAGTATCAGGAATCAAACTCAGGACCTTGCACTTGCCAGACAGGTGCTGCACCACTGAGCTAAATCGTCAGCTGAATTTGACTCTTTTTTTTGGTACCGGGGATTGAACTCAGGACCTTGTGCTTGCCAGGCAGGCAGAGGAATGACTAAGCTAAATCCCTGGCCCTGAATTTGACTTTTAATATGTAAAAATACTAGACTATAACATTTCATAGATAAAGACTTTCCTTTGAATTCTATGATGGCACCTAACATAAAATTCTCCATGTAGTAAGACTTGCAAACATTTCTTAATTTAGTAATTTAAGAAAATATTTTGTAGGAAAAGGGGAAGATGATCTACTTTGCTTTAGGTAGAAGCCAAACAATCACCTCAACCCTGGTTTTCCACAGCTGTGATACAATCGGTCCAGTCCTGGTAGGTACCCTAGATAAAAGCATGGGATGATCAAAGCCACTGTTAGCAACAGCCTAATTCAGACAGCATAGTTTCTAATTATTAAAGATAGCTCCTAATAAAAAGACCTAAAATTATCAAATATTCATTATCACAAAGCTTACAAAAATCACATAAATGTATAATCTGTCCACATTTACAAGTCTGTTAGAAAATGAAAAAAATATTTCATTTTTTAATTAATAAAGTATCCTTTTTCAATTTTAAGGGACATTTTTAGAGTTATTTCAGAATTCCTCTGATATTTTTTATAAGACTCAGAAGTTAAGGGGCACTTAGGGACCTTTTAAGGGAAGATTCACTTCTTTTTTTTTTGGTACCGGCGCTCGAACTCACAGCCTTGCGCTTGTGAGGCAGGTGGCGGAACCACTGAGCTAAATCCCGGGCCCTAGATTCACTTCTTTGAAAAAAAAAAAAAAAAACCCTTATAATATGCAGATATGAATTAAGTAGGTCAACCTTTGAACTACTGTCAGATTAAAGACCTATAAGCTGATCAGCATTTCATAAAAAGAATGTTTAGAGCCCAGGACTGTGGCACTTCACTGCAGTCCCAGCTACTAAAGAAACTAAGACAGGAAGATCACTCTAGGAGTTCAAGGTCAAGCTTGGTAAGATACTAAGACTCTGTCTCAAACAAATAGTTTAAATATTTTGGATTTTAAACATGCATTTGTGATAAGTTGTCATCAAAATGATAAACTTGACTATATTTTAGTTTTGCTTACCGCCCTAGGGCTGCAAAAGCCAATGGTAAAATCAGATTACTATAACTCATGTAAATGAGACCTACTGGGAGGATAGGTGCTTAATGTCCATGTGGTGGAAAAGTAGGATACTTAAGAAAGGTTTAAAATAACAGCACAGAAAAGAATTAGCAAAATCTAGCACCTCATTTGCATGTCAAAGTTAAGGTAAAAGAGAAATGCCAGCTCAAACTACACTCTGAAACCATGGTATAAAATTATACGTGATAATGGGTTGATCTGAAGAATAATCCAACATAAAGCCTAACTTATGGGAAAAGCCACATCAAGTTAAGTGGTTTAATAAACTGCTTCAAGAAACCTCTTGCTAAGCACACATCTCCTAGTTAGGAGTAGCAGAGCTGAGATGGGACGTTCCAGAGCCTCAGGAGAGGTTAGGGCACCATCAGGATCCAAAAATTAACTCCAGGGGCTGGGGATTTAGCTCAGTGGTTCCGGGGCCTGCCTCACAAGCGCAAGGTCCCCAGTTCGATCCCTGGAACCAAAAAACAAAACAAAACAAAAATTAACCCCACACAGACAGTGGCCTCATTAGCTGCTCCCTAGACAAATTCAAAGGGCCTCGAAGATGGCATCAAGGTTGGATATTCAGAGATGAGATGTACAGAAATGTAGAGGGTGCAGCAGAGTCAGTAAGGACCAAAACAGACTATTTGTGAAGCCAAGACCAGCAGCCAAAACAAGAAACTACCATACCAACACATGATACTACTGGTATGTGTTTATATCAATATCCTTTTTCATTTATATATTGCTTGAATCCTGTGAAGCAATGCACACACTTCAGTAACAAGCAAACCAAATTTTCTTTGCAGAAACTGAATAAGCTTTCCTTCCTCTACTTGGACCACAATGCCCTGGAATCTGTGCCTCCTAATTTACCAGAAAGTCTTCGTATTATTCATCTTCAGGTATGACTGCTCCTTCAACAATGTGTGGCTTTAATTACCTACAGATCATTATCATGAATTGCTGGGAAACTCATTCTTTCACATTTAAAGCATGGTTAGATCATTATAGTGTGACAATGCCTACCAAAAGTATTAATATCTAGTCAGTCACTGGTGGTACATGCCTATAATCCTCAGGAGGCTGAGGCAAGAGGATTGCAATTTCAAGTCCTAGACAACTTAGCAAGACCTTGTCTCAAAATAAACAAACAAATATAATAGTTGAAGATATACCTCAGAGATCCTGGATTTAATCCTCAGAATTAAAAAAAAAAAAAAACAAGAGTAGACATATGAACCCCGTTTCCAGAGCATTCTAAATGAACCAGCCTCAGAGGTATAAAGTTTGCCCTTGAGCAGGATTCAGCTCTAGATGTGTACATGGCATCTCCTAATGAGTCTTAATACATGGATTGGAAGTGAGGAAGCACTCGGGCCTCTGATTTATGTCTTTTTCACTACATAGTGGTGAACATCTGCTTTTAGAAACTTTCCAGCTGGTTTTACAGTACATCAATTTGGAAATGCAAAAATGAAGAAGGAATGAAAATAGAACTAAAATTGGGCCAGAGATGTAGCTCAGTGGCACAGAGCTTGCCTGGCAAGTGCAAGGTCCTGAGTTCGATTCCTGGTACCAAAAAAAAACCCCTAAAATTGATCTCTTAACATCATAAGAATTCCCTCTTCTTGTCTCTTCTCTTTTGTGGTGATGCATTAAACCCATGGCTTTTGTATTGTGCTACATCTCCAGCTCTTTTTTTTTAATTTGAGGCAGGGTCTCTTGCCCAAGCTGGGGTTGAACTCGCAATCCTCCTATCTCAGACCTGCAGAGTGCCATGATTACAGGCATAAGCCACTAATTCTGGCTTCTTCTTACTTCTTTAGACAATATTCAAGGAAATAGTACCCATTTTGAGTTGACACTCTAGGACAGAATACTTTCTTCAGGTAGTATAATCTTATTTATATTCAGAATTTCATGCTAAACATGGATATTACTCCAAATAATAGCAAGCAGTCTGCTTTTCCAAAATGACACTACATACGTAAAAAGAGTGATTAGATTGCACAGAGAAGATTATTATGAGGACATACAGAGTGTAAAAATTTTTGTGTACAATTAAAGTACTTTTAAGATATTCTGTGAAATCCCATTATACAGCATGCAACAGATTGATTTCAGACTTTTGAACAATATTTTTCCTTTTATTTTTCAGTTTAACAACATAACTTCAGTTACAGATGATACATTCTGCAAGTCTAATGACACCCGTTATATTCGGGACCGTATTGAAGAGATTCGTCTGGAGGGCAATCCAATCATCCTGGGAAAGCATCCAAACAGTTTCATTTGCTTAAAAAGATTACCGATAGGGTCATACTTTTAACCACTATCAATACAGTATATAAGCAAAAGTACACATACTTATAATCTGTCCCAACAATGTGTCAAGGAACATCAGTATTGGTTTAATATTATTCTTATATCCCATTAAGAAGGAATTTTATATTTTAAGCAAAGATGCATAAAAATCTTACACACAAGCAAAAATGAAGTAATGTGAAAAAACTTAAAAAGCAATTTTTAAAAATCCTTGTAGTTCGGGCCGGGATTTAGCTCAGTGGTTCTGCCACCTGCCTCGCAGAAGGTGAGTTCGATCCCTGGTACCAAAAACAAAAACAAAAAAACCAAAAATCCTTGTGGTTTAGACTACCATTTAAAAGACATGTCTTAATATAAATACAACATCTGAGACACATTATTCTCATTACTAATGAAGTAAGTGAAGTCTAGGAAACTTTCAGTTGTTTGTCTTTTCTGGCCTTTACTGTATCTCAAAAGCATTTAAGGCAGCCATTCCAAAAACTCTGAAAAGCTAAATATTTCCAGTGATCTCCCATGTTTCCATTACGATTCATCATTATACACTATGAAGTAAGAACTTTGTTTTCTTCCTGTGAAGGCAGCTATTTTACTGTATTTTCACTTAGCCTGAGAAATAGGGTATAGTCTCATACCTAGAAAATATTTCTCAAATAAAATAGAATTTTACTCTCTGCTTATATAAAAATGTTCAATTTTCTAGTTTGTGGTCACACAGTTAGTCTTTAATAAAACAATAAAATTTTCTTTAATCTAGATGTTATTATTCTAAGACTATTATAAAACATTTTAAAAGGGCAAGTAGGTCCAAACCAGTAAGCTTATAAGAAAACAAAACAACAATAACAACAAAACTCTAGAAGTCTAGCCTATTTCTCAGAGGACAGTAATAAGGCTCCTCCAATGTAAAGATTTTTAAATATGAAATAACTGCAAAATATTTTCTTTTTACATGACAGGAATAAGCATCTCATCAATGAATTTGTGCAAACATAAGAAATGAAAACAAAGTGTCTTCCATGGTGTTACTGCACAGCACCTTCCCGGCTGCCCATGCACACACATGTTCACCCAAACAAAATGGATATTCACAACGAAGCTCTGAGTGACATTTCTCAACATCCATGATGAGCAGATACACTGAATGCTGAGAATCTAATCTTCAATCTAATACTGACAACTTACGACAACACAATGCTACCAAATTAAAAGTTCTTAAACTAAACTTCTTGCCCATATCCCACTAAAGTGTCTTAGTCTACACATTGCTTTGGAGTTAAACTCAAAATTATCAGCTTTAGAAACATGATCATGACATGTGTGCATCAAAGTATGCCATTTCCATTATAAATTATACATGGGAATCAAGTTGATCTCATATATATATATACACACATATATATATATATATTCAATCCTACTTTTAAGCATTTCCTTGTTTTTTACCTTATCTAAAATGAATCCCCCTATTTGTCAAGGTTGACCCCAAGATGAAACTTTTCCATTTAAGCATCTGTGACCTCTTAAGGCTACAATTATTATTCTAATATTGCATACTAACTTGCTCATTTATTTTGGTAATTAATGATCATAACTATTATGCTGCTTTCATATTTTGTGTGTCTCATTTCTTTGTGACTGAAAGTTGAGAGCACTGAACATAGCCTTGTCTTTATACTTTTATGATGCCTAGCACAAGAGTGAGCACATGTGAATACACAGTAAATATTGTAAAACTTATCCAAATAGAAGGGTTCTGTTTTATTTTGAAAAAATTAGAATCTTTAAACTAGCATAAGCTTGAATAAACCAATGGAAATGAATTAACTCTATCTGGAAATATATACCTGATAAAGGAGGACTCCATGATAAGATTGAGACTACAGAAAGTGGTTAGATATATCTGTTAAGTTTCTAGTTTTCAGAACAAAAATATATTCCTATATTCCTTTTTTTTTTTGGTACCAGGGATCAAACTTGGGACCTTGCGCTTGCAAAGCAGGCAGTGGAACCACTGAGCTAAATCTCCAATCCCCTATATTGTTTTAATAACAAAACTTACTGAGAAGAGCAACATAAAATAACTCTCAAATTTAAAAAAAAACAGACATGAATATAGGTACCATACATCTTCATCTACATACTCTTAAATTGGAAATAAAATAAGCAATACAAATTATACCACCCAGATCCAGAAGGTAACAGAAAAATTAATGCAAAAAAGTAAAAATACTGACTTGCTTATAGTATATAGATATTTTATTCTCTTTGTTTTTTTTGGTACTGAGGATCGAACTTAGGACCTTGCACTTGCGAGCCAGGAGCAGTGCCACTGAGCTAAATCCCTGGCCCTTGATGTTTTATTCTTGACAATAATTAAGAAATACAGGCTTAAAATTAAAATTAATAAAACTATTACTCCTTACAAACACTGTTAAAAGAAACTGAAGGCACATATAAATGGAGAAATATCCTGTGTTCATGGATTGCAAAATTTACTAGTAAGATGACAAAACAATCTACAGATTCACTCCAATCTCTACGAAGGTCCCAGAGATGTTTTTTTGCAGAAATAGAAAAATCCACTTTAAAATTCACATGGAGGGCAGGAGATTTAGCTCAGTGGCTCTGTGGCCTGCCTTGCAATCACAAGAACCCGAGTTCAATCCCCAGTATCAAAAAAAAAAAAAAAAATTCACATGCAGTCTCAACTGACCCCAAATAAATGGAAGAATCATGAAAATAAGAAAGAGAGAAGACACAAATCCCAATTTTAAAACTTACTAAAAAGCTACAGTAATCAAGACAGTGTGGTACTGCCATAAATGCAGACATATAACCAATGTAATAGACTAGAGAAGCTAGAAATAAATCCTTGATGCACTGTGTGGTCAAATGATTTTCAACACAAGTACTGAGTGTATGCAACGGGGAAAGGACAGTCTCCTCAACAAATACTGCTGGAAACACAAGACATATGTGCACAAAAGAATGATGTCTTAGTTACTTTTCTCACTGCTGAGACAGAATACTTGACACTCAAAGTTGAAGGAGGAAAGGTTTATTTCAGCTCACAGTTTGTAGAGGTTTCAGTCCGTAACCAGCTGGCTCCAAGGCAGGGTGGCAATGGCAGAGGGGCATTGCAGAGCAGAAGACAAGCAGCAGCAACAATAAGCAACAAGTGACAAGCAACAAGCAACCTGTGACCTTTCTATTCCTTATGTTTTATCCAGTCTACCCACAGGACACCCTTGATCCTGCCCAGAACTAGGCCAAACCAATCAGTAGATTAATTAGTAATGACACACACTTGATCCCAGCATCACACACTCCAGATCCAGCCACTTCCAAAAAGCCCCATCTATGACTGCATGAGGCTTTGTGGGGGACATCTAGAGACAAACCATAACAAATGATGTTGGAGCTTTACTCTATACCACATACAAAAATTAATTCAAAATGGAGCAGATACCTAACTTTGGCTAAATGCTTCGGTACAGGCCTGTAATCCTATCACCCTGGGAGGTTGAGGCAGGAAGAGTACAAGTTCAAGCTGAGAATGGGCAATTTAGTGAGACCCTATCTCAAAATAAAAAAGGAGAAGGGATACAACTCAGTGCCAAGGACTTGGATTCAATCCCCAGTACCACAAAACAAAACAACAAAAACAATAAAAACCTGGCCTTAAGCACTAAATGAGAAAATTCTTTTTTGAGAATGAATTTGGTAATAATTTCTTGGATCAGACACCAAAAACACAGACAACAAAAAAAACAAAAAGAATTTTATCAAAATTTTGTGTATTAAAAGACACTATCGAGAGAATGAAATAATCCAGAGAAAGTATTTGCAAATCATATATTTGATAAGAAGTTAATATCTACAATGTATAAAGAGCTCTTACAATTCAACAAGAAAAAGCAATATAAATTGAAACACGGGTATAAGACTCCCAACAAACATTCACCACAGAGATGCTAGTGGCCAATAAGCACATGGAAGGATGCTCAGCACTGCTAGTCTACCAGGAAGATCCAAACCAAACCACAGTGAGGTATCACTTTCTATTTACAGGACTAATTTTTACAAAACAACAACAAAATATCATGTGTTGGAGGGCTTATGGACCAACTGGACCTCTTGGCTTTACTGGTAGGAAAGTAAAATGGTGCAGCTGCTTTGAAACACAGCTAAAAATTAAACTTAGAACTACCCCCTTGATCCAACAAACCCACTTCCCAGCATATACTTAGAAGAGTAAAAGCAAGGACATGATGCTATATTGGTACACTTTTGGTCACAGCAGTGTTATTCACAGTGAAAACGTGGAAATCCAAGTGTCTCTCCGTAGATGAATGGATAAGCAAAACATGGTACAAGTATTATTTAGCCTTGAAAAGGAAATCTGACACATGTTACAAGATGGATAAACCTTGACAATGATATCCTCAAAGAAATAATACAGACAAAAAGGACATTCCACTTACATTGAAGCAGGACTTAAAGAAAAACAAGCCTTGGGCAGTTCCCTCCTCACCTTGAGTCACACCTCCCCCCAACTCCTTGTTGGGCTACAGATAAGATAAACAATAAGATTCTTGCTGGGCTGGGGATTTAGATCAGTGATTCCACTGCCTGCTTCTTCCCAAGCATAAGGTCCTGAGTTGGATCCCCAGTACCAAAACAAACAAACAAACAAGATTCTTGATAACAAGAGTCCAGTGAAGACCTGACTTCTCAGGAATTTGTCTCCCCCCTGGTACTAATAGGGCAGACAGTTACATTCCTGTCAATGAAGTCTTTGCAACCTTTAAGGAACTGTATACCCTCAAAAGATACAGATAAGATTGGCAAATAAGTCCTGTAAACAAAGTTCATGATGCCTTGTTCTCACAAGATTCACAGGGAACAAAACTGTCATTTTTGAGAGGTGACTAACTTGCTTTTTGTTTGCTTCTGCAACCTCACTAGCCCACTCCCTTAGTTTCACGTCATTAGAAAGACCACTCCCCTTTGACCAAATGTATAAAAGCTGGAACTTCTCTTTGTTCAGCGTTCTTCCTCTGGACAGGAGTCAGTTGAGCCGGTGAACACTTTAAACCTAAAATAAATCCTCCTAAATCGCATTGGTCTCTCCTGTCTCTTGGAATTCTGCAACAATACGAGGTACCTTAAATAGTCAAATTCGTAGAAACAGAACATCAAGCAGTGTTTACCAGGGACTGGGGCAAGGAGGAAATGGATACAGAGTTTAATTTGGGGTGATGAAAAAGATATGGAAAATGGTTTCAGAAAAATGACTGTATTTTTCTATCCTAGAAATGTCACCAGCAAAGACCAGCTCATAGAATGCTCTATTTCCTCTGAAAAATACACCAATTATACTTCTCGACCTGCATGGAGAGCACCTAGAGCAGTGAGAGCACCTAGAGCAGCGATAGTGAACCTTTTAGAGATTTCAATGATAAATGGCCCACTGTGGCATACAAATTGTAGGTTCCCCATGACTGACTCAGCTTTGCAAATGGGGAACTGTGTTAGTTACTTTTTCCTCGCTGCTGAGTCAAAATACTCAACACCCAAAGTTAAAAGCGAAAGGGTTTATTTAGCTCACAGTCTGTAGAATTTTTTTCAGTCCATAATTGGCTGGCTCTAAGGCAGAGTGGCACATGGCAAAGTGCTTCACAGAAAAGAAACAGTTCATGGTACCTACACAGTAGCAAAAGCAACAAGGGAACTTTAACAGTGTCTTCCTGCCCCTTTTATCTTATCCAGACTACCAGGATTAGGACAGTGGCAAACCAATCAGTGTACAGGTTTAGTAATCACATGCCCTTAATCCCAACATTATACACTCTAGATTCAGTCACCTCTGAAAAAGCCACCTGTGACCACGTGACGCTTTAGGGAGACAACTAGAGTCAAACCATAACAGAACCAGAGGTCACAAAAACTACTACATACTCAAATGCATAAGGAAACATTCTACTGGGTAGAAAGTCAAGTAATAGGCGATTCATTCATTACTGTAACTGCCAGCACAGTAACTGCCAGCACATTCACCAATCATTGTATTTTATCAATTGTGAGGCAAAGATACCTAATTGTCCTGGCATAAGACTACATGCAAGAAAGTATACCAAAATCATGAGAGCTCTTCAAGGGACTGAAGTACGGGAACTGCCCATGTTTCATTCTGGAGAAAATCTCATGCTTCACACATTTTATTAGCTCAGTCCAATAGGATAAAACTAATAATAAAAAAGAATACAACCCAAAATAAAGAAAAGTTACAAACCAGCCCTAAAAACAAGAGTCATGAACTGGTTAGGCTTTTGAGGGAATCTGAACCTTGAAATATTATTTGTTAATTCTTTTTTGTGTGGCTCACAACTGTCAATAATTTAATGTTATCCCACTCTGTAAGACTGGAGATTACAACACAATCAAAGATAATTCTGGTTATGCTCCCAAAACAAATAAAAATAAGTGCTCTGAAGCATCTCTAGAAGACTTAAGAAACAATCAGGCTTCAGTATTTAAACTCAAAATATGCAAAAATCAAAATATATACTTTGCCTCAGGAAGTTAAACATATACTGCTTCGTAACAAGCCTGTTGTGATTATATTTTATTAGCATTTATTGTTTTAGGTCAAGTATCCTTGCAAGACTTATTTTTAAAATGTAGTTTTTAAAATAAATTAGAAACAACTACACTTCATTCAAAATATTCTATAATATAAAATACTGATTTATACAGAAGCTTCTTCTCCATTTATTACAAATAATTAACAAATCCTGAAGCCAATGAAAATACTTTCCATTCTCTGAAAACTTTAAGGAAAGTACACTATGGCTGAATCACCAAATAACACCAGCTTCATATTCTACATATATTTAAATTCAAAGATTTTAGACTTTACCTTGAAATATTTAAATGTACGCTTACGATATTCACACCATTCCACAAAAAAATGTAGGCCTCGGAAAAACATGAATAAATCTCTTCTTTCTTCTGCTCTGTAGGAATAAGAGTCTATGATTAATAAATATCATTAAACAACAGACCAACTCTGGCTTTTCAAAATTTATTCTTTTCATATGTCCTACACTAACATTTAGAAAGTACTTAATATACTTCTCTGTACTGAATCTTACATTTCTGAATATGTTCCTCCTGTGTAAAAGCTAATGCTCACTGCTAATGCTGTTAGGCTGAAATGCCCTTTTCAAATGTTTAAACCTGTCTACTTTCAAATCACTCCAATGCCACATTCTCCATAAAATCTTATTTGACAAGTGCAGTTTTACAATGAATATACATGTGGGCCGGGGATTTAGCTCGGTAGTTCCATCAGCTGCCCTGAAAGCCCAAGGACCCGAGTTCGATCCCCGGTACCAAAAATAAAACAAAACAAAAAACAATGAACGTATATGTGTCACTTCCTGGCATAGAACTTCAATTCTGTGAAAGTTCTCCAGTGATAGAACAATCTCTGTTATGCTAATAAAGTGACTCAAGTGGACCTTAGATAGCAGCAGGCTGTGGGCTGCTTACTAGAAAAGCCAATGACATCAGCAGGCAATTGGAACTTTGACCTAGTAGACGTCCAGATGGAGAGCATGCTGGAGACTGAGTTCAAATACACAGCCAGTGATTTAATCAACCTTGCCCATGGTCACTAAAAACTCTGGGCACAGGTGATCAGTGGAGTTTCCTGGTTGGTGAGCACATCGATCTATTTGGAGAGTAATGTGTTAGATTTCACAAGAAAGCTATATAAGCCCCCCTGCCAAAGTCCCTAGGCCTTAGTCTATGTGTTGCTTCCATCTGACTGTTTCTAGATTTTATCCTTTATAATAAAATGGCAATTGTTAAGTATAATGCCTTGAGTAAGTTCTCTAAGTGGTTCCAGCAACTGCTGAACTCGAAAGGCTTACAGCAACTCTTTATAGCTTACAGGTTATAGGTGAAGATGAGCACTGACTTCCAGCCAGGGTCTGAAGGGAGGCAGGGTGGTTGGTGGTGTTGGTAGTATCTATAACCTACAGGGTTTGTTAGAGTCAGAGGACTCTGAAGGACACTTGATTAGTCTCAGAACAATGACCTTACCACCACACCACATATCCCATGTCCCCAATAGCTATAAATAACTTCATTCCCTTGCCTGAGTTCTCATAGATCAATTTATCTTAATTCTCTTAATATTATACTTATTGTAACACTGTCAGCCACATAAGCTATGAGCAACTTGAGGTCAAGTTCCATGAATTCATCTAGTCATTCACTCATGGTTGTAGGGGTTCAGTCCCTGTTCTAGCCACTATAAAGTAAATACATTCAACCCAAATGCTCCCATTAATTACAATTTAAAGCACTGGAATAACACACAAAGTCAAAAGCACATAAATCTGAAAATCTGAAATGCTGAGAGAAGAAAACAGAAGAAGTAGTCCACAGGAAGCAAGGGAAGACTTGGCAATGAATTCCTTGGAGTTTATTATTGTCTCCAGTATATCATAGTCAGGATGCCAAAGCAATTGACAAGCCAAGATTATCACAATATGTAGACCAAACCAAACAAACAAAAACGGTCAGGGGATGACTGCTCCCTTCAGCCATCAGAGGTCAAGCAAGAAGAGAAAGGGAGTTGCTGTAGAACAGAACCTTATTGTCAGGACAAAGTATCAGTGAACACAACAAACATGCTGAAAGCCAAGGGATGAAAGAGTGGGAGGTGAGCATCTTTGAGGAAGGAGGACTACCCTCTAGGTGAGAATGCATGATCAGAACAGACCATAAGCTTTTACTTCTGGTAGATCTTTAGGTGAAGACAGACTAAGGTAGATTTGTGAGGGATGTGGCTAAACAACAAAGCAGTATTCCAGTGCAGAGCCAAATGCATACATATACACATACATACATTATACATATACACATACGCGTGTGTGTTTGTGTGTATCACACAGTGGTACCTGTTCGTGAATGCTTTTGTTTGCAAACAATTTGGTTCATAAACAGAAGCATTTGGCAAAATTTTCGTTTGCAAACTGCATTGGGTGACAAACACAATTGTGGCCATCTTTCCCATAGAAACAAATGTGGCCATCTTTTCCAAAATCATAGAACAAATTAAATTCATGAACCAAGGTACTACTACCTTGGTTTTTGGGGGGGTTTTTTTGGTACCAGGGATGGAACTTGGGTCCTTGCCCTTTAGAGGCAGGCGGTGGAACCACTGAGCTAAATCCCTGGCCCTATATATATATATATTTTTTTTTTTAACACACATATTCTTTTTACACATTATAATATCCAAAATGCCCAGTACGCAACTAGAAGAAAAACTAAATATGCAAAGAATCAAGAAAGTACAAATCATTCAAAGGAAAAAAGAAATTTACAGAACCTTCTGTTGAAGAAACACAAGGCAAAATTACTAGGCACAGATTACATAGGCACTTCATTTCAACTGAAAGAAGTCACAGAAACAAGAGAATGATGTGTTCAATAAATAGGGAATAACAATATATAGAGAGAAATAATAAGACATAGAAATTTTAGACCTGAAATGTACAAAAGCAAAAATGAAAAATTCACCAAAGGGCTTCAATAGCAGATTTGCACAGGCATAAGAGATTTAGCACAATGAATAGAGGAATATAAACATATATGCAATGGAGCTCATACAAGGTGAGCTGAAAAACAAAGGGGCTGAAAGCAATCTGAAGAAACAGTAGTCAAATACTTCCAAATTGAAAAAGTTAAGATGCACATCCAGGAAGCTCATAAACAGAAAGAGGAAAAACTCAAGAGATCCACACCATGATACTCAATCTGTTAAATGTCAAAGAAAAAGTGTATCCTAAGAGTGTCACGAGAGAAGTGACTTGTCCCACAAGGAATCATCAGTAAGATTAATTACCAGGAGCAATGCAGTGACAATTAGAGTCAGAAGAAAAAGGCTTTCAATCAAGAATTCTATATCCAACAAATCTATCAAGAATGAGGGAGAATTTTAAACATTCCATGATTAAGGAAAGCTGATAAAGTCTCTTACTTTTAGAAAAAATGCTAAAGGAAAATTCTTGAAACAGAAAAGAAAGAACATTGGGCAGTAACTCAAAGCCATACATAAATAAAAAAGAACCCTGGTAACACAGGTAAATAGGAAAAACAGTATCTTTGTGTTTTGACTTATAAACCTTTTTCTTGTATAAAGGATAAATGCATAAAACAATAGTTATAACTCTATGTTAAGAGGTGAATGTACATGTGGAAAGGTATAATCTGCAACAATAATAATATAAAGGGAAGGAATAAAAGGAAGCAGAGATTTGCATACTACTGAAGATAAGTTGGTATTAATTCAACCTAGGTTATTATATTTTCAGGATGTTACTTTTAATCTACTAAGAAAATAACTTTAGAAAATCAGATAAGGAATGACTAAAAAAGCAAAATGGTACACTACAAAAATCAATTAGATACAAAATATACAAATACAGGAATAAAAAAAGACACACAGAAATCAAACAGCAAATTGTCAGAATACTTCCTTATCAGTAATTACATTAAATGAAAATGAACTAAACTCACCAAATGGCAAGAGATCAGCAAAATAATTTTTTCTTCAAAATTACATGCTGGTCCACAAGAAGCTCACTTTAGAACTATATACACAAAGAGATTAAAAATCAAAAAAGTGAAAAAATACTCCAAATAAATATTTGCAGGAAAAACAAACTGGTTTACCTCTGTTTTCAATTTCACAATAATCAATACAGATGACTTCTGTGGCCCTCAAAGGCAAAGGGCTTTCAGCCTACCACCAACCAAGCAATTAATTCTGCAGTAGGAAACAGCTTGGTGTCCTCTAATTCAATTCAGTTCTGCACTATCTTCCTGGATATAACAGCAGACCTAAGTTAAGGTTCAGACACCAAGACAGTGGCCCCCTCGCTTCAGATACCAACTACAACCCCCAGGTTGTGGCCTATGTCTCTGACCAGCTATCAAGCAGTGGTCCCACAACCCCTTCTTTGGATTCAATTTATCTCTAGCTAGATAGAGCTGGAATGGAATTGGAGTTGAGGACAACCAATTGGTGTTTGTTGCTGCAGCACTGCCTTCTTAGAGTATAGGGAAAAATACACACTTGGTGTAATAGACTACTTTTCATTATTATAACAAAACACCCAGGGCTGGGTAATTTTATAAAGAAAAAATGTTTATTTTATGCACAGTTTTCATGGTTCTGGAGGTTGAAGGGCATGGTCCTGGCACTGGCTTGGCTCTGATGATAACTTTATACTGGTCAGCATTAAAAGGGCAGGGACACACATAAGACAGAAGGATCACAATGACAAACCAGAGAAATTCAGAAGTCAGGCTTGCTTGTGTAACAACTCACTCATACCATGAAAACTACCTTCATTCCCTTTGAGGGCATGTCCTCCAAGACCTAACTGACTCTCAGAGGTTCACCCACCTCCCAACAATCCCAACTGGAGACCAAGCTTCTAACACATGAACCCCTGGAGAACAAACCACATCCAAACCATGCATCTGGTGTCAGGGTGATCTGTGTTGTAAGTGCATCGTAGAAAAAATTGAGTCTACACCCATAGTGCCTCCCAGTTTTTGCCAAGGGGCTCTGTTTATTTTAAGGCACTTAATAATTCCTTCCTTTAATAATCAGTGAGAAACTGATAATTCTGCCTTAGTCTTCAATTTCTCCTTTTGCAGAGGCTCATGGTCAGCCAGTGTGGGAGCGTAGGGCCATCTTAGGTCTTCCCCGAACATCCATCCAACCCTGCATCAGCACAACCCCATACATAAGCAGGACTTTCTAGACTCCCAAGAGTGGATCAGAGTTTTTCCTAGGCCCTATAGCTATGTCATTCTCCAGCTTTCCTTTCATGCTTTTTTGGTAAATCTGTTATTTGGCCCAACTGTTATCTACCACCCTGGGTACACATGAAATTTTTAAGTCGACTCCAAATACTTTCAACAAATGCTCCAAAATAAAAGGCTTTTCACACTTGGAGAGTTTTGAGTCAGGTCAAATAATAGTTTAGCAAGTAAGATCTTTCAAAGGACCAAGAGACAAGTCAGTAACAACAGTTCATTGGAAATGAGGCTCTGAAGAAATTCAAACCCATTCTGTTCCATCCAATGGCTGCCAGGCTGCTGGTTATTACTGTGATTGTAGGATTTTGGTTTTCAAGGCTACTGTGGGCTGGGAAAAGAGACACAATAGTAGGACTTCTAAACCACCATCACTAATCAATCAATAATAAAAAGAGAAAAATCCCACAAAGATCACTCTTCTTCGCAAGAAGATTGCCATATTTCCTAAATAAATGCTTCCTGGATTGCTGTAAGCTTCTGGATAATTTTAAGAGTTCTGAGAAAATTGATTGATAGCTTTTGCCACCTTATTTCCTTTATGTAAGAATCTTGTAAGTATTTACATATTCTTCCATTTTGACCAACTTGGATTTTTCAAAAGCTGTCAGGAGAGAGACCTTTGTATCAGTCATGTCTTTTCTGTATTCTGATGTTTTAACTCATGGGGCTTTGCTTGCCCTACAGTGAGTTAAGATTAGAGGATACCCAGAGATAGTAAATAATTTGCCCTAAAATGTGCTTCTCAAATGCAAATCAGCCAACCCAGTGTCTACAGCCTCAACCACTCTCCATTTGGTCTCTCCAACTTGTCGATTTCCCCCAGTCCTAATCACCTCAGGGCCATCCATGTAAAAGATAACTAGAGACAGCCCCTCAGACTCAGAGCCTGGTTCCCCTCCTTCAACCATTCTTTCCCATGGAAACCACAATAAAGGCTCTTGCCTACAGTTTCCCCTCTCCCATCTGCCTACTGATCAACCATTGGGTTCTTGACATGTATCTTGCCCCTAGTATGGTGTCCCCCTCCTCTGAGACACTGTAACAAATTCTTTTCAATGGCAATCCTGTTTATCTGTTAGCCTCACCATATCTAAATAACAATAAAATCTATTAAAATAGGCTCATGTTTATTTCTTTTAGATATTAGCCATGTAATACTATGAACATAGATATATGTCAAATATAAGTTACTCTATCCTATAAATAGTGAAAGGACTATCCCAGAATACATAAATAGCACTGGTGAAGTTTATCTTCTCCCTGTTTGTTTCCTCAAACACACTTTAACAAATAGTGGACTCAATGGGACCACTTCTCACATCAGCTGCAGCTACATGAATAAGAAGGTGATTCACTTGGCACAGCTCTGGTCATTGAGCAAATGGCTGGCCCTTCAAAGCTGCTCTGAAACTAATCTTTGTAAGCTTACTAAAATCTGGAATAATAACTTCATTAGAGGAAATCGGTCTAAGGACTAACTGAACTGTGCTACTACTCTAGGACATTGTCCTCAAAACTGTCCTTAGGTATCTGAAAAAATGAAGAAGACTCTGTAGAAATCATTCTGCTTACCTTTACAATGATTAACCTTACCTGCACAATGATTTTGGAGTTTTGTCCAAAATCTCTTGCATCTATCCTTTTTATACTTTTCTGGGTTTGTTGGTTTGTTTGGGTTTTGTTTTTTTTTTTTTTTGATACCTGGGATCAAATTTTCTGTGTTTTTTAAAAAGAATGCTCTTCTAAAAAATAAATACTGAAGAATGCATGGGACATAGAATGCATTCTTGAAGAATCTTTGTAACCAGATCAGTTGGATACTTTGTAAACAGTGGTAGGTATATATACTTATTGAAGGAACTTAGGAATCTGGGCCACAGTAATACTAAACAATAAATAAACTGAAGTAATTCCATCTCATGGGTGTCCCAGAGGAATAGTGCTTTGTAGATCTGGCCTTGCTAAGAAGCATTCTCCAAATACCAGCAATCATTCCATGTTATAAATCAGGGTGAGATCTAAGTCATAGATGCTCTTCCAGTAAGTTCAATTATTTCTCAGATATATTCTTTGATTTAAAAACACAAAGTTTGGGATTCAATGAGAACTTGGGAAATAATTTTATCTAGTTCCTTCATTTTTGCAGATAAAGAGCTCTTCTAGGCATCCCAATGTTTCATCTCCTGCTTTATTCTTCTCCATCTCACTTACCAATAGCTAATGTATTATTATATACATATATCCTTGTAAAGATTATTAATCATTGAAAATGTGACTGAATGGATCCATAGCTGTGATACATAGGTTATCTACACATATATATTCATAGTAGAGAACAAAGATTTATTTCTTATGCATAATGCTCAAATGCCTAATAAGAAATATGGAGAAAGTGTTATCAAGTTGAAAAGTTATCATTTTGCAACCACTACAGCAAAGACTGGGCTAGGCAAGAATCATTAGTGGAGGGCCAGGGATTTAGCTCAGTGGTGTTATTCCTGCCTGGCAAGCACAAGGTCCTGAGTTTAATTCTAGGTACCAGAAAAAAAAAAAAAAGTCACTAGTGTATGCTAAATGAAGGAAGAAATTTTGACAGAGTAGTAACTGCAGGATCAGAAAGTGTGTCCCCATAGACTACATTTTAGTTGTAAGGGACAAAAAAGAATCCTACAATGCAGAAATCAGGCAAGTTTTATTGATCAAAATTATCACCTATGAAGGTCAGATACGTTGAGGACAATATATCATCTACACATTATTTTGCCCAAGAATGAATATGCAAAGAAAAAAATCAGAACAACACAATGAGGAATATTCAGTTGGAAAAAAAAGTAAAAAGAACTATGTTTTTTCAATAAAGGCCAAGTCAAGCCAGACAGGGTGGTACACACCTATAATCCCAGCTACACAAGAGGATGAGGCAGGAGGATCCCAAATTTAAGAACAGCAGGGCCAGGGATTTAGCTCAGTGGTTTCACCGCCTGCTGTGCAAGTTCAAGGACCCAAGTTCGAACCCCGGTACCAAAAAAAAAAAAAGACAAAAAGAAAAGTTTCAGCCAAATTTAAGAACAGCTTGGGCAACTTAATGAGACCCTGACTCAAAGCAAAGAATAAAAAGGGTTGCAGATATAATGTAGCTCAATGTAGAGTGCCTCTAGGTTTAGTCCACATTAACACAAGGGAGAAAAAAAAAAAATGTCAACTCAAAGAATGGCAAAGAAAGGCTTTAGAATTTTTCCAAATTAAAGGAAGCTAAAGAGATATTATTGTAGATATGTAAGTTAATTAGATATCTTATAGGCAGTTAGTATCAGATATCCTGCCCAGGCAGGAGAGAAAAACTTCCCAGGCAATGCAACACATCCTTTGCAAGGCACAAAGGATAACAGGGAGCCAAGACCCAGGTTCCAGATAAACAGCCCACCAAGCAGCAACACCTGTGGGTCCATACACCCCTGGAGACCACCAGACTTCTTCCACTCCAAGACAAAAATTTCCCACTCCTCCTGGCACTACCCTTTCCCTACCCAAACTCCTCTATAAAGTTTCTTCTTGCCCAAGCCCCCAGGGTGAACGGCTTTTTTCACCCTTGACTATCCTGCACCCAGGCTGAAAATAAAACTTTGCTTGTTGCTTCACTTTTGCCTGCTCTGGGGTCTTGGGCATGCTTCAGTTTAACCTAACAGTTACACAAGGCTGACCCTCCAGGAGCTAACGTGGAGGACAATCAAGACACTTTCACTGAAGGCCAGCATTGTAAAAGAAGAGAAACTACCACACCTGCGCGTTTTCCCTAAGGATGAATAGCAGTGATTGATATTCTACAGAGGTGTCAATCACCCGGGTGGGGGACCAAGATCTTACCCACCCTTTCCAGGAAAGATCCTTGACCCCACTCCTTATGGGAAATCCTTGTTCCTTCCTTGTATACTTGCTACATGACTTGATTCCCCATTTGATCCCCATTTAATCAATATTACCTAAGCGACTATACTTTTCATAATATTATTGCTTGATCTGAGTTTTTGTCCCACCTTGTGATTTCTCATTGGATCAATATTACCTAAGCAACTGTACTTGTAATCTTACTATTGACTATAGTTTTGTCCCACCTTTAACCTGCCTCACCTCTTAGATTTGTACCATTGAACACCTTTGAGAAGCAGGGTAGGTGGGCAATCCATTTTCTTGGTCCCCCTTCTGTCCCTCTTAGACAGAAGCTATCTTTCTCTCAGTAAATTTTTCCTACTCTTAATCTCCATTGTTCCTAGAATTCATTCCTGACTTAGAGAACAAGAACTCGCTTCGGATATCTAGCAAGTTTGAGAGTTACATCTATTCCCCCTATATCAACATGACAAGCAAATATAACACTCAACCCTAGATTGTATCATGTACTGTGGGAATGGGGTGCCATAAAGGACATTATGAGTTTAACCAACAAAACTAGAATATGAATGGCATATTACAAAAAAGTATTATATGAATATCAATTTGAGAAGTTGATCACTGCACTGTAACTACAGAAGGGAATGTGTTTATACTTTAAAATGCAGGGCTGCGGTTGTAGCTATTGGTAGAGCACTTATTTGGCATGTTTGAGGCCCTGGGTCTGATCCCCAGCACCATGGGAAAAAAGAAAAAAACAAAGCAAAACAAAAAACCCACTGAAGTATGTAGGGAAACAGAATTAGCATATTCTGTGTGTTGTGAAATGATTCCATCAAGGAAAACAACAAAATATTAGCCTTCTCTTAAGTTATTTAAATTATATGATGGCTGAAAGTAAAAAAATTATGTTGCCTAATGTAATATACATACGTTAATTCATATTAAAACTATAACATGTGGCAGGGGAAGAAACAGATGTGTATGATGATGATATAGGTAGAATAGATATAACTCCCAAACTTGCTAGATATTCAAAACGCGAATTCAGGTTCTCTGAGATCAAAGAATGAATTCTAGGAACAATGGAAGTTAAGAGTAGGAAAAATTTATTGAGAGAAAGATAGCTTCTGTCTAAGAGGGACAGAAGGGGGACCAAGAAAATGGGTTGCCCGCCTACTCTGCTTCTCAAAGGTGTTCAATGGTACAAAGCTAAGAGGTGAGGCAGGTTCAAGGTGGGCCAAAACTATAGTCAACTAGTAAGATTGCAACTACAGTTGCTTAGGTAATACTGATCCAATGAGAAATCTCAAGGTGGACAAAACTATGATCAACCAATAAGATTACGATATGTATTGCCACTTAGGTAATACTGATTAAATGGGGATCCAATGGGGAAGCAAATTCACTTAGCAAGTATACGAGGATTTTCAGTCAGAGACCTTTCCTGGAAGGGGTGGGTAAAATCTCGGGTCTTCCACCACCCAGGTGACTGATACCTTTTTAGAATATCAATCACTGTTTTTCATCCTTAGGGGAAGCACGTGGGTGTGGTAGTTTCTCTTCTTTTACAATGCTGGCCTTCAGTGAATGTGTCTTGATTGTCCTCCATGTGGGCTCCTCACAGGCCAGCCCTGTCTAACTGCCTACATGATATCTAACTTACATATCTGCAATAATGATAGGGCTTCTAGAATATACTCGCTGCCATAAAACATTAAAGTAGACTATTAAAAGATAGGTTATGTATGTTGCAATCTTATAGCAACCAATAATATATAGTTGAGGCAGAAAGAGCTACCAAACATAATTTGGAATAGATAATTATTGTAAAATATTAGTTAATGAACTCTGCGCTAAAACCCTGTTTGAAACTTGTGTGTGAAACTTGTGTGAAATTGTCCCTGCTTGGAAACTCTGAGTGGGCCTTCTCCCTCTTTTGGGGCAGCCTGCTCCCAAAGAGATTAGAAGTTAGCCTTGAAGTGTGTCTATGTACCCTGTACCTAATGCTGCTGTACCACAACCTTGCTACATTGTAATGGCAACTTAAGCTACCCTTGCCACCTAATGCTGCTTTATCATGCCCTTGCCACATTCTGGTGTGTAACCCACAAGTCAAGCTGCCCTATAAAGGTATAAAAAGGAGAAAATGTCTTAACTCTTGATCAGCCTAGAAGGACTCCTTTCCTGAGACCGTCCTTGCCTGGCAATAAACTTTATTTTATTCTACTCTCCTGTCTCTGGAAAGTCATTTCGACTCCCTTGCCGCAACATAGTAATACAAAAACAGAGCCCACAAGTGAATAAATTAAAGTGGAATACCAAAAAAGTATTTAAATGATTTTGGAAAGATGATTGAGTAAGAAGCGCCAGAATTCCATGCCCCCATGGACAACAAAGGCAATGGCAGACTCTCTCTGAGGTAAACACTGCAAAATTCTGTTGTCTACTTAAGGCTTGCAATATCCGAAAGGTTTAGACAATAAAATGGGTTAATTTCTATTGATTCCTGATCTTAGCACAGTAGAAGTCAAGCATTTTTTCTTATCTCAGCAGAATGCCAGGCAGTTATATAACTGTTCCTGGAGCAGCTTACACATAACTGTGGAGGCCAGGGTGGGCAAAAAAAGACTGTCTTCTCCAAGGACAGGGGATCCCTGGTCTGATCATGGATGTTGCTTCTGATTACAGAGGTGCAAAGAGTCAGGCTGCCATTCTGGTTACACTTTCCCTATTTTTGTCAGTCATCTCTGCATTTACTTCTAGCTGAAGGAACTTCCAGAAGATTTAAAGGACCAGTAACTTTTACCTTCTATCTTAGTCACTTTCTCATTATTAGGTAAAAATACCTGACACCTACCATGTCAGAAGTGGTTTATTTTTGCTCAGTCCTTAGTAGGAGGTTCCACTGCAGGAGAGGATGGCAGTGGGGCATGGCCCACAGGAAGCAGAGTCAAGGGAGGAGCCAGAGAGAGAGAGATAAACCCTTCCAGGCCACACTGCCAATGGCCCATTTCTTGTGACCAGACCCTACCTCCCAAGAGCAAGCTAGCCAGTAGCACCCCATAATCTAGTCACCTTCCACAAGGCATCTAGATATAAACCTACATTTTTCTCACTTCCCGTTTTAGAAGTCAGACTTTCAGAAATAGGGCATTCAAAATCATCTGCATATTCAGATAAATTCAGAAAATGACCTAGTATGCATACCCAGGGAAAGGAGTAGGCTCAAAAACAACTTGAAGAAGATCTTAAGTTTATACCTCAAGGTGGTCCTTGACAGAGACAGCTTTCAAACATACAAGTAAACGAGGAGAGGTGGTGCAGGCCTGTAAGCCCAGCCATTCTGGAAGCTGAGACAGGAGGATTCCTAGTTCTAGGCCAACCTAGGGAACATAGCAAGACTGTGTCCTAAAGTAACATAAAGTTAAATAAGAGGGCTGAGGATGTAGCTCAGTGGTAGAGCTCTTACCTAGCATGTCTGAGGATATGAATTCAAAACCCTTTTAATTTAGAGTTTCAACATTATTAGACTCAAATGAGCACTTTTTAACAACAACAAGGAATACAAAGAAATAGGAAAATATGGCCTACTCAAAGTACATTTTAAAAAGTTAATAAAGGGCTGGGGATTTAGCTCACTGGTTCCAGCGCCTGCCTCCCAAGTGCAAGGTCCTGAGTTTGATCCCTGGTACCAAAAAAAAAAAAAAAAAAAAAATTAATAAAAATATACCATAGCTGAAAAACAATTCTGAAGGGAAATCTACTACACAAAGACTAAAACAAATGACTCAAAGATGTTTTGGAACTAAAGAAAGATATGGAAAAAGCCAAGAAAATTACATATCAAGTCAATAGAAATATCAATAGATTAAAAAAAACTAAAATGAAATTCCAGAGCTCAAAAGTATAATAGCTGAAACGATAAATTCACTACAGAGATTTAAAAACAGAATGGAGCATTCAGAAGAAAGATTCTATGAACTTGAAGACAGGACAATGGAAATTATGAAGGCTGAACTATAAAAAGATTAAAGAAAAGTCAATAGTGCCAAAGGGACCCCAGGACACCACCAAAAGGACTAACGTACACGATGTGGGAGGTCTCACGAGACAAGGAAAAGAAATAATGGCTGAAAATATCCAAATTTGATGACATATAAATACAAATATCCCAGAAGCTCAAAGAACTTCAAGAAAGGCAGTCAAAGAAATCAACACCAGGACACATTAAAAGCCAAAGACTTGGGCCGGGGATTTAGCTCAGTGGTTTCACCGCCTGCTGCATGAGCGCAAGGACCTGAGTTTGATCCCTGGTACCAAAAAAAAAACAAAACAAAAAACAAAATAAAAAAGCCAAAGACTAAAAATCTTCAAAGTAACAAGAGTGAAAGAAGCAACTTGGGCCAGGTATGGTGGTGCATGCCTGTAATCCCAGCATATGAGAAGCTGAGGAAGGAGGGTTACTGCAGGTTCAAGGCCAGCCTGGACTATAGTGAGTTCAAGGCTAGCTGGAAATACACAGTAAGACCTTGTCTCATAAAAAGAGAAAGTACTGCCTTGCAAGCGCAAGGTCCCGAGTTCGATCCTTGGTACCAAAAAAAAACAAACAAAAAAAGAGAAAGTAGGGGCCAGGGATTTAGCTCAGTGGCACCATGCCTACCTCACAAGTCCAAGGTCCTGAGTTGGATACCCAGTACCAAAAAAAAAAAAAAAAAAAAAAGACAGAGAAAGAGAAAGTAGCAACTCATCACATATAAGGCATCTTCAATCTTCCATAATATTAACAAAAAAATAATATTAACAACAAACTTTTCATCAGAAACTTTGGTGGCCAGAAGGCAATGAGCCAATATGTTCAAAATGCTAAAAAACAAAAATGATAAGCCAAGTATTCCATAGTTCTGCAAACTGTCCTTCAGAAGTGAGGAAGAGGGCCGGGGATTTAGCTCAGTGGTTTAGCCACCTGCTGCGCAAGAGCAAGGATCCGAATTTGATCCCTGATACCAAATAAATAAATAAATAAATAAAATTTTTAAAAAAGACATGAGGAAGAAATAATAACATTTTCAAGTAAACAAAGGTTGAAGAATTTCATTTACCACTAGCCCTGCCCAGCAAGAAATGCAGGGAAATGGGAGAATAATGCTAAGGAAAAAGGTCTGTGTATGTTTAGTCGGATGCAATTTTTTTTCTGAATATTTTTGAACCATGCTGAGTGTGCAGATGAATGTGCAGATGGCAACCTGGAAATATGGAGGGCCAAATGTATTATAATAACTTTTGTTTGTGACTTTACACAGTTTTCTACATAATTTAACAGATTCATGTATTTGAAAGAATTATTTTACTTTGGGGCACACAGTGTTATAAATATGTGATTTTGTGTCATCAACAACTGAAAGGGTTGGAGACAGAGCTATAAAGGAATAGTTTTTCTGTTACTGAAGTTAACTTGGCCTAATTTTAAATTACAGTGTTATAGCTTTAGGATGTTAAAATCTAATCCCTATGATAGCCACAAAGAAAAATATCCACAAAATTTACACAAAAGGAAACTAGAAAGGAATTTAAATGCTTCCATACAAAAAGATCATATAAACCCAAAAGAGGACAGTAATCAAGAGGCAAAAAGACATATAAGATATAGAAAATGTTATGTCTTGTGTTTAGATGTTCCACCAAAGCCTCATGCAGATGAGGTGGCTGAATCTAGAACGTGTGATGCTGGGTTTAAGGGCATGTGATTACTAAACCGCTACATGTGAGCAATTGGTTCGGCACCCTAATCCCAGTAGTCTGGATGGGATAAAAGGGGCAGAAAGATGCTGTTAAGGTCTCTTGTTGCTTTTGCTCTCTTCTGCCACCATGAACTGTTGCCCCTCTGCCACCTTTCCTTGGAGATAACCAAGTAATAACCTTTTCCCTTTTAACTTTGGGTGTCAGGTATTTCATCTCAGCAATGAGAGAAAAGTAATCAACACAGAAAACAAACAGCAAAATGAGAGATGTCAGTCCTTCATTATTAGTAATTATTTAACATGTTTACTGGGCATAGTGGCCCATGCTTGTAATCCTAGCTACTTAGGAGTCTGAGGCAGAAGAGTCTCAAATTCAAGACCAGCCTGAACAATATAATTAGACCTGGTCTCAAAATAAGATAAATAAAAGTAAATGGATTAAACTCTCCAATAAGGAAAAGACTGGCAAAATTGACTTTTTAAAAAATGATGCTACTACATGCTGTCTACAATAGACTCGCTTTAGATACAAGAGAAAAATAAATTAATAGTTAAAGGATAGAAAAAGATATTCCGTGTAAACAGTAAAGAAAAAAGAGCAGGGATGGCTATACTAACACCATATTAAATAGACTTTAAATCAATCTTAAGAGAGACACTAAAGGACATTATTAAGAGGTTCCATATGACAAAAAGATGCAACACTAATAAGTATTAAGGTACTTAATCATAGACCACCAAAATATATGAAGCAAAAACTGACAGATGTGAAGAGAGAAAGAGGTCAACAACAATAATAGGAGACTTTAATATCCTACTCCCAAGAATGGAAAGAACAACCAGACACCAGAAAATAGAAGACTTATTATATATCAACTAGATTTAAAAGATATGAAACACTCTGCCCTACAGGCTGCTGCTGTACAAATCAGTATCTGGCAATTCCTCAAAAACATAGAAGATACACAGGTACCAAAGAAAAAAACAAAAACACAGAAGATAGAATTACTGTATGATCCGCAATCTCACTTCTTGAAACATAACCCGAAGATCTGAAAGCAGGGTCTCAAAGAGATACTTGTATAGTCATGTTCATAACAGCCTTATTTGCAATTAGTCAGAATGTGAAAGGAATTAACGTGACCACCGATGAACAGATGATATATACATACACTACAGATACAACAATGTATTGTGGATTTTCAAAGTTTACACCATAAAGAAATATTTGAGGAGGCAAATCTGATGTAAACATCACACAATATATACATGTATATATGAATTGAAACGTTACCCCATTAATAAGTAAAATTTTTGGTTTTATGTATTAGATTAAAACAAAAAATATTATATTAAGTGAATTCAGTCAAAAAAGGCAAATAATTTTTATTCCACTTCTGTGATGTATTTACTGTAGCAAAAAATCAAACACATGGAAATTAGAATGGTGGTTGCCAGGTGCTGGAGGTAGGAGAAAGGGAAAGTTAATGTTTAATGAGCACAGAGTTTCAGTTTCATACAAAAACTTACACAAATGCAGAGTGGTGATGGTTGTACAATAGCATGAATGTATTTAATACCACCAAACATTTAAATATGGTAAATTGATGGCAAATTTTATGTTATAAACCAGGTAAAAAGAAAATATGGTTGAGGTGTATGTAGCTCAGTGGTAAGGGTACATACTAAGCACGCGTTGAGGCCCAGGGTTCAAGCCCCAGGACAACAACAAAAACAGGTAAGAAAAAAAAAACACTTATAAAGGTAAATATAATTTCAATAATTCAAAAGAAGGCCAGGCAGGTGAAAAGAGTAAAAAACACAAAGGGGAACATATAGGAAACAAAGAAAATAATGAAACAGTTGAACACATAGCTACATAAGCATGTTTCATGAGGAGTGCTAGATATTACTCAAACTTGGTCCAATATCTATTAAAAATACTTTTTTATGTCTGAGAAAATTAATTCCAGAGTATAGGCCTTTAAAAAGCAGCATTTAAAAGAAAAAAAAGCAGCACTTTCTTCAATAGACCTTATAGGCCAAAGTAACATGATATTTCATTTTCCTTCAAACAAGTAAACAAAAATGATCTCGGGCTGGGGATTTAGCTCAGTGGTTCCGGCACCTGCCTCACAAGCGCAAGGTCCCGAGTTCAATCCCTGGTACCAAAAAAAAAAAATAATAATAATGATCTCTTCATAGTGTGACAAGGGAGGGACCAAGAAAATCTTACAAATTATAATACCCAAAGTTTACACACACACACACACACACACACACACACACACGCACATACACACACACACCCTAGAGAGGAATAAAGTATTTTTTTTTAAAAAAAGAAATTTAGGCTGGGGATTTAGCTCAGTGGTTCCACAACCTGCCTCACAAGCACAAGGACCCGAGTTCAATCCCCGGTACCAAAAAGAAAAGAACTTTAAAAGTGGAGTAGTTCATAACTTTTCCATGTTTCCCCTCAATTATTTTCCAGAGAGTTCTGTTATTATACCACATACAGTTTTCCATTATAGAAAGAAATTGTGTATGTGGGGCTCTCACAACTATAACAGTGACTGTAATTTATCTACTTTTCCTAAGCAAAATCCAAATTTCACTAAATGTAAAACAGATGTCATGGATTTCTTTCACAAACTGTTGGCATATTTCAATTTCAACTAAAGTAGTCAGAAAACTAATTCCACATGTCTTCTTAAATATAAAGCAAAACATTAAGTAAATTCTTAGGAATATTAGGTCTAAAATTAGGTGGCTATCAAAAGTCACTAAAGTATTATTAGCCACTCATACATTGTTGGTGGCAATGTAGAATAGTATGGTAGTTCTAAAAACTAGTTGGCAGTTTACTGTAAATTTAAATATACCCAGGTCATATGATTCAGCAATTCTACTTCTGATTACTTCCCTTAAAGAACAGAAAACTTACATTCACATAAAAACCTGAAATGAATGTTTATAGCACCAATATATGCATGTATGTGTATGTGTACATAGTAATCCCATATGCACAGGGAATTCATTTCAAGGCCCTCAGTGATACCTGAAACTGAAAATAGCAGCAAACCCACCATATAATATGATTTTCCCATACATACATAACTAGGACAAAGTTAAATTTAAAAATTAGGTAAAATAAAAAATTAGCAGGGCCAGGGATTTAGCTCAGTGGTGCCACACCTGCCATGCAACCACAAGGTCCTGAATTTGATTCCTGGTACTGGAAAACAAAAACAAACAAACATGGGGCTGGGGATTTAGCTCAGTGGTCCTACTCCTTCCTCACAAGCACAAGGTCCTGAGTTTGATCCCCAGTACCAAAAAAAAAAAGAAAAAGAAAAAAAAGAAAAAGATTTGCAACAAAATCTAGTAATAAAATAGAATGATTTTAACCATATGCTATACTAAGAATTATAGGAATATAGTGACTCTCTCATAAAAGAAGCAAGGCAAATACTAACATTATTGGACCACAGCTGTGTTACTTTTCTGTCACTGTGACAAAATACCTGACATGAACAACTCAAGGAGGAACAATTCATTTTGGCTCATGGTTTCAAAGGTCCATGGTCAGCTGGTTCCATTGCCTTAGGACTATGGCAAGTCAGAAACATCATGGCAGAAGGGCATGCCAGGGGAAAGCTGCTTGAGTTGTGGCAGTTAGGAAGCAGAGAGAGAGCAAAGGAAACACAGAAGAAAGGGTTGGCGATGAGCTATAGTCCCCAACATCAACATACCCTATGATCCACTCTTCTACTAGGCTCTACTTCCTGTTTCCATTACGTCCCAATCAATAATGCCATCAATTATGATTTCATCAGTAGATTAATCCACTCATTAAGTGGATTACCAATCAGCAACCAAGTCTTCCACACAATGAGCTTTTGGGAGGACATACTGGATGCCAACCATAACAATTAGTAACTGAAATTGAACAAAGCAAAACTGCAAATAAGGAGGTACTACTGTATAGACGTGTATATACACACAGAGATAACAGCCTATATTATGTTTACATATATATAAATATAATTTGCTATACACACGAAAAACAAAATATCCTTCAACTAATGAATAAAATATGTAGTACACCCATATAATGGAATACTACTGAATACTATTCAGAAATGAAAAGATCAGAGGAGGTTTTGCCAGGGGTTAAGAGTGGGATAAGAGCCAGGTGTAGTGACACATGCTGTAATCCCAGCAATCGGGAGGCTTAGGCAGGAGATCAAACCTTTGATGCCATCTTAGGTTACATAGAGAGTTCAAGACCAGCCTGAGCTATATAGCAAGATCTTGTCTTAAACAAAAAGGGTGGGAATAAGCATTAGAGAGTGAGCTGGTGGCAGTGGCACCCACGTACAGTCCCAACTACTTGGGAGCCTGGGGCAGGAGGATCACTTGAGTTTAAGGCCAGCATAGGAAACATAAGGTGGCCCTATTTCAAAAATTTAAAAAGCTAAATCAAATTAAAAAAAGAATTGCAGAGGGTCTAACTATAAAAACATAGCATAGCCAGGCATAGTGGCACATGCCTGTAATCCCAGCACTCAGTAAGCTGAGGCAGGAGGATTGCTGTGAGTTCCAGGCCAGCCTGGACTACATAGTAACTTTAGGGCCAGCCTGAACTATAAAGCAAGACTCTGTCTTAAAAAAAGGCCGGGGATTTAGCTCAGTGGTTCCACCGTCTGCCTTGCAAGTGCAAGGACCTGAGTTTGATCCCTGGTACCAAAAAAAGATAGCATAAAGTTTGTATGGATGGAACATTTCAGTATATTGTTTATGGTAGCTGGTACCCAAATCCATACATGTGTTAAAATTCAGACTGCACACCAAAAGTTCCAACTTAACTGGATGTTAATTTCTTTTAAAATTATTAGATAGGCAAAAACTGGAAATTATTCATGTATCCAGAAAAATATTTTAGGTAAAATATTTTAGATATTTTAAATATTTACCATATTTTATCTAAATTGCAATATATTCACACAATGGTATAACATATAAGAATGAAAAAATAAAACTGCATGTGACAATTACTATGATTCTTATAATATTAATTAAAAATTAAGATGATAAGAGGACACCATAATACAACATTTACATAAAGTTCAAAAATAGGTAAAATGAATCTACAGCTTTAGGCGTCAGGACCATGGTTGAGGATGGTGACGAGCGGGGTGTGAGGGCTGTAGGGGGGCTGATTTCTCACATGTGCTCTGCCATTTTCCGACAGTTCATTGAGCCTTATACTTGGGATCTGTGCGCTTTTCTGTATGTAATGATGTTCTGAAAAAGTTTTTTAAAATGACAAAAAATACACCAGTCAAGTAAGTCCATTAGTCTACAAATACAGAATAAAATCTTTTATTAAAAACTTACTATGCCCCAGGCTGGTCAGTGGAGCTAAAGTAGTAAACAACAAAAGGCATAAACTTTTTTGGGGGGAAGGAAGGACAAATGTTATGCATGATACAAATAATTTCAGATACTGAGAGGTAAATTAAACCTAGAAAAATAGAGGAAGCCATTTTAGCTCTGGTTGGAAAAGCCAGGAAATTGGGTTTTAATGCCCACACAGGTCAGAAGATAAGACTGTAGGCCTGTGTGAAGCAAAGAGCTGGCAACACTCTGGATAGATGTGTGTTCCTTCAGCTACAAGTGCAGTGGGAATTAGAAAAACTGCACCCTGCAGCCCAGGGAATGAACACAAAGGCTTGTATGCTTGGGCCACAAATGGTTAAAAATTGTCAGAAACTAAAAATCAGGCCCAGGACTCCACATCAGTTTGATGTCTCAATATGTAATATCTGAATAGTGAACCATGCCTGAACTATTAGAAAAGAAAACAAAATCTGGTCCTGAGCAATGATTCCACTGGGGCAGAATCACTCTGGAGGGACATTTTAACAACACAGGACCTACAGAATTCCCCTCAGAGAAAATAAACAACACTAAAGATGAGTTCATAATAAAAAAAGAAAAGCATATGAAATGAATGAGGAAATGAAAAAACTTATAAATAAGAACTAGTATACACAATAAATATGAAGATTAGCACCTCTAGAATGTAAAATAACAGAATTTAAAAACCTAGAGTATATGTAAAAATAAAGAGCTAAGGAAAAGAAATTATAAAAAATTTATTTACTTTGTTTATTTAAATACTTTTTAAAATTTTATTAGTGTATGTTTGTGATACACAGTAATTACATTCATCTTGGGATTATTGATACATATCACATCTTGAACAGAAATTTATTTATTTAAAAAATAATAAAAGGAAGCTATAGTGCTGAGTAAATCCTGAGCCTCAGGAGAAGATTACATGTCCAGTTGTTTCTGAAGAGTAAAATGATAGCAGGCAGATTGAGAAGAGCAGAATTCAAAGTTCAACCTGCCTGTCACCATCAGGCAACAAAATGGTCATAGTAGCACAGTTTCAGCAGTAGATGCTATGCATCAGGAAACTGAAGTACTGAGGGAGGTCTATAATCAGAGGATTGTGGAACTAAGAATAGGGAATTAATTCTTGTTTGTTTGTCTGTTTTTCTCTTTCTTACTCTACCTTTCTGGACAGGGACATTGACATAGGAAGTGCATGCAAAGCAGGGGAACTTAAATGGCTGATGGCTGAAAGATTAAGAAGTAAAACCATGGGGGCTAGGGATGTAGCTCAGGTGGCACCACACCTGCCTAGCAAGCACAAGGTCCTGAGTTCGACCCCTGGCATGCACACAAAAAAGAAGTAACAGGTATTGGAGGGATTTTGGAAAAGGAGGACATCAAGAAAGCAACCTTGTGCATGAAAACTTCTGGCTACATCTGAGCTGCACATACATGGATCTGTCCCTAAATAAAACACCATAATCTTTGAGAACTGAGTTATAAGAGAGACCACCATCCAGGTCACAGACAGGCTACCAGCTGACACACAGGACTAAAGTGAACAGCACTGCAAACGTGTGAACTGACATTGGAGACATAGCACACAGACGATATCAGATCTTGCAGCCTTAGGCGAACCTGGTTGACTGCCTGGTGAAATTAAAATGTCAACATTTTATATCAGACTCAAAGACTCACAAAGTAATATGTATTGTGTCCAAGGCATGTTTCAAAATTGCTCAGCAGATGAAGAACAGGGCATGTAACAGCAAAGGAAAACAATTTATTTAGATACCAACCCAGAAATGATAGTTGCTGAATTGTTAAATAAGACTGTAAAACAGGTATTATAAACATGCTTCAAAAAGTAAGGGTTGGGTGCAGTGCCACCACCACTGCTTCATGTTGCATGGCCTCTGCTCTTCACATGGCAACAGCGACAAAAACCACCACCTAGGACCCAGGCTGCATTTGGGAGCAGGAGGCACCACTACAGCCATGACCTCAGGAGAGCCAGGTTTAGTTTGTGGCTGTTTTGAACTCAAGGCAATCTTCCTGCCTCAGCGTCCTGAGTACTGGGATTACAGGTCTGTGCCACTGCGCCTGACTCTACTTACAGTGGACACTTGAGTTACAACCGATCTCACATACAAACAACTTGGTTACCACCAGAATTTAATTTTAATTTAATGGCCAAAGTCTTGAGTTAAGGCCTGAATGCTAGCCTCTTATGTGTTTGTAAACAAAGACTCTGGATGTCAGAAAAATGTATGTAAGCAGACATAAGTACCAATCTGAGTCTAGAGGCAGTGTTTGTGGATGTGATTTTAGTCTGTGCTTTATATAACTGCTTCTATTATTGCTATCAAAATGGACCCAAAAAAGCTAGAAACGAAGCTAAGGAATGAAGGGAAGGTAAAGAAAGCAATCTCAATCAAAAAGAAGAAGGAAATTGTGGAGAAATATGAGAGTGGCATTCATGTGACTGATCTCGGTAATACGTACAGCAGGTCAAAATCCACCATCTCGACAGTCTTATGGAGAAAAGACTTGTAAAAGGAAGCTAGGCTGGGGATTTAGCTCAGTGGTTCTGCCACCTGCCTCGCAAGCACAAGGACCTAAGTTTGATCCCCATTACCAAAAAAAAAAAAAAAAAAAAGTTAGGAAGCTAGTGTTGCTTAAGGTGTTACTCAAATTAGTAAGTCATGATCAACAGTGTTAGACGAGGTAAAAAGGCTCTCATTAGTGTGGATAAACAAATGGCAGATGACAGGTTATAGCCTATCTGAATCCATAAGCTGTGAAAAAGCTAGGGCTATAAATGCAGATCTTGTAAAGGATAATCCATCAATGAGTGACAATGGTGAAACATTTTATGCCCGTTGCGGGTAGTTTCACAATTTTAAAGTGAGAACTGGGATTCGTAGCATAACTATGCACGGTAAAGAGGCCAGTGCTGATAAAAAGGCTGCTATAGCAGAGTCCATGGGCTTGCAGGTAGACAGTGGTGATATTAAGGAACTGGTGAAGGAACACTCAGAGGAATTATTTACAGAGGAACTTCAGCAGCTTGGGAGCTGAGAGGAGGGAGCATTAACAATCAGTACAGCAAAGTTCTTCTTCTGAAACAAAGGAAACCCTAAAAAATGGACAAAGCCATAAACATTTGTAGAGAGGACCCATACAGACAGAAAAAAAGCCAATCTTTGCATTTACTTGCTTAATGACAATGTCATATCATACTACAGATCAGTGTTAAAGAAAAGACAGAAACAGCCTTAGACAAGTTTTTAGTTCTAAAAAGGATGAGACCTAGTGAGCCAGAAAGAAGTCCTAGTGGGGTACAGATTCTCCTAAGAAGAGAAAAGACACCGAGAGTCAGATTCCTCATGTTCTTAGGGTAGGAGGTCCTCCTTCCAAGCAATAACCACCTTCAATTTCATTCTCCCTTCCTGCAAGCCAAAGATGTCAACTTGAATGGATGCTGTTTTCCTTCCCCCTCTCCAAGCCAAGGCAAGGCTGGTTGGTCTGCAGCTCAGTGCCTTAGAGAGATTACTTGATCAGATTGAAAGTACCATGACAGGAAGTTGTGTGACAGTGCTAGACTGTTAGTGTTTTGAAAGCTCCAACTTTCTACAAAGCTTCCAGTGTACTGGGAAAGTGAATACCAACAACTGTAGAAGAAAGATGGTATTGGAAGCATCACCACAGCTCTATAAAGCTTTCTAGAATCTCCAAGAAATCAGACCTCACTAATGGCTGAGGAGATGTGCTAACAAAGATACTGAAGAATGTGACCTTTGGTCACCTGACCCAGACAGAAGCAGAACAAAGATGTGGACTGGTTGCTGAGGACACATTTGATGTCTCTGAAATCAATGTTATTTCCCAGTGGTTCTTTTTCAGAAACTTTGGTTAAATGACCAAAGTTGATTTAAGATCCTGTGGTTTTAGGAAAGCATGACTGTGAGGCAAAGAATATAGGATGTTAGTTGAAAAAAAAAAAAAGTTAGGGTTCCCAGGCATGGTGGTACACTCCTGTAATCCCAACACTCAGGGGCTGAGGCCGGAGGATCACTGAGTTCAAGGCCAGCCCAGGCTATGTAATGAGTTTGAGGCCTGCCTGAAAAAGTAAGGGTAAACACTATGAAATGAACATAAAAACAAAATATATAGAAGGTAAAGAAAGCAAATAGAAATTTGAACTAAAAAATAAAATAATCAAATTACAAAGTTTACTTTACAGGTTCAGTTACAGAATAAAAAGTCAATGAAAGTCAAGTGTGGTGGGGCACGCCTATAATCCCAGCACCTTGGAGGCTGTGGCAGGAGAATTACAAGTTCAAGTCCAGCCTGGACAACTTAGCATGACACTGTCTCAAAATAAAAAAATAAAAATGGCTGGGTATGTAGCATAGCATGAGGGTCCTGGACTCAATCCCCAGAACAACAACAAGGACAACAACCAAAAGAGTCAATGAACTTCTAGACAGATGAAAAGAAACAGTCCAACTGAACAACACAGAAAGAGTAGACTGAAAAAAATTAACAGAGCCTCAGGGACATGTGGTACAATACCAAAAGGCTCAGCACATTCATTAGAGACCCAGAGGGAGAGGAGAAAAGTATTAAGGAAAAAAAAAAAAAGAAAAGAAAGAAATAATGGTTAAAAATTTGCCAAACTTAGAAAAGACATAAACTCTAAAGTTCAAGAAGCTCAGAAAACCCCAGAAAGATAAACTCAAATTTATATTTAGACATATCATAATCAAATTACTAAAAACCAAACTAAATAGAATATCCTCAAATCAGAGAAAATAGTCATATTTTATATAGGGAAATAAGAATTCAAAAATTCTCAAAGGTAATTATGTAGGCCAGAGAAAGTAGAACAACATTTTTAAAGTAATGAAAGGGCTGGGGATTTAGCTCAGTGGTTTCACCACCTGCTGCACAAGCGCAAGGACCCGAGTTCAATCCCTGGTACCAAAATAAAATAAAATAATGAAAAAAAATCAACCATAATTCTATAGCCCATGAAAAGTTTCTTTGGTAATAAGGATAAAATAATGTCACCCTCAGACACATGCAAACTAAAAGCATTTGTTCTAAATGCTGAAGGAAGTTCTTTAGATAGAAAAAAAAAAACAGTGGGAAACATAGAACATCAGAAATCATGTAATTAAAGTGGTTAAAAATTTGCATAAACAGGACAGTTTTTTTCCACTTAAGTTCCTTAACATATATAAAAAGGCAAAATGGGGGCAGCCCACTTTCCAGTCCCCTTTCTCTCTCTCCTAGACAGAATCTATCTTTCCCTCAATAAATTTTTCCTACTCTTAAAACAAAACAAACAAAAGGCAAAATGCAATTTTTCTTTTTCTTAAATGGTGCTTTGAACTAGAACCAAGGCCTAGCAAATGCAAGGTAAGTACCCTACTACTGAGTCACTTTTCCAGCCCCAAAGAGCAAAATTTATAATGTGACTATGATAAGGGTTTCAACATATTAGTAACACATACAGAAATTGCAACATAAAGATATGGAAGTATATATGTAAAACTTGTAATTTATCTAGGTAAACATATTTATATACTAAACTTGTTATATATTTACAACAATGTATATGTTTATATACATTATTGGTTGCTACAGGGACTATAGTCCACTTAGTATTAATATTTTGCCATTTAAAGTAGACTATAGATACAACAGATTCCTCTACTTTATTTCTTTACACTGAAGTTTTCATATTCATTACTATTACATACACTGAAATCCCATCAAACGTATAATTTTTGTTTTTTAGAGCTAAAGATGTACCTCTGTGGTAAATCTTGTGCCTAGCATGTGTGCGGCCCTGGGTTCAATCCACAGCATGGGAAAATTATGTTTATATACATACATTTATATATAGTATGTAGTTATTCACATAAAAATAGGAAAAATAAAATTTAAATAGAATATCTTATGATATTCATATAATCCCAAGGAAAGCAGAAAAGGAAAAACAGAATAAAACAGAAAATAGAAAGTGACCATTAAGTGGGTAGAACTCAATATGTTATAGCTTGTATTTAGATGTCTCCTCAAAGCCTGATGCACTCATAGGTGGGGCTTCTCGGAGATGGCTGGATCTGGGGTGAATATGGATTAAGGGTGTCTGATAACTAAATGGGTTCAGCATAGTTCTGGGTGTCACTAATGGAAGCCCCACCATGCGTGTGGCACCGTTCAACAGGCTTATAGCCTGGATGGAACATAAAGGGAAAGATGGAAGCCCAACTTTGCTGCCTCCTGCCTGCCATGCCACCCTGCCTTGGAGCCTGATGACAATGAACTGAAACCTCTACAAACTGAGCTAAAATAAACCTTTCCTCCTGTAACCTGTGAGTGTTGGGTATTTTGTCCCAGCAATGAGAAAGTAACTAAGACACAATCTAAGCATACCAATAAATATGTTAAATACAAATAAATCACAAACACAAATGTAAAATTACAAAAAATCCCCCAAATTTGAAAGACAATCCAGTTTTTAGACATACTAAAATCACTAGGAAAAAATAGAGAAAGAGAGAAAATAAGTCAGCACACTTTTTCTTTCTTTGGTGGGAATGGAGACTGAATCTAGGAGACTGAGCTACATTCCCAGCCTTATTATTTTGAGATACTATAGTCTCCAACTAAATTGCTCAGATTGACCTCACTTGTGATACCTATGCCTCAAGCTCCAGAACAGATGGGATTACAGGTGTGCACCACCATGACCAGCTAAGCAAACTTTTTTAAAGGATAACATGGTAAATATTTCAGGCTTGACATCTATATGGTTTCTGTGACAATTACTCCACTCTGTCCTTCCAGCATGAAAGCAACTATAGGCAATATGTAAAGGAATTGACATGAATGTATTTCAATAAAACATTTCTTATAAACATCAGGAGCTGCCCTGTGAGTCACAATTTGCCCATCCCTATCTGAGTAAAATGAACACACATTCACACAAATCTCTCTACATAAATAGATGGCAGCTCTATTTCATAGTAGGAAAAAATCAGAAATGACCCAAATATCCAATGAAATGGTAAATGAATAAATAAACTATTGTTTACCCAATTAATGAAACCTCAAAGGCACTATCCTGAACAAAGTAATCCAGTCTAAAATGTATATACTATGACTGCATCCTATATGGAAAAGGCAACACCCTGCAGATTAGGGGACAGATCAATAGCTGCCAGGGCATGGGAGTAGGATTCATAGCTACAAAGGGCAACATTAGAGCAACACTAGGGAGTCTCTTTGGCATAATAGAAATTGTTCTTGATTCAGATCATGGTGGTAGTTATATGACACTGTATTTGTGTTAAAATTGGTAGGGCCTATGTAACAGTGTCATATATATTTTAAAAAAATTTTTAAAGGAAGAAAAGGCAAATTAGAAAAGAGGTCACACACTGAACTTTGAGAAATGGCAAGTACTATAGTGAAATTGGAAGCTCAAAGGATATATTTAAAAGCAGAGTAGACAAAAATGCAAGAAACAATTATCCTTTACTGGAATATACATCTAAGAACTCACATGGGAAAGTCAAACAAAAAGAAGATATAATTTTTAAAAAAAGAAGTTTTGACACAGAATTTCTACTAGCACTGTCAATGAAGTTAAAAATTCCATGGATGGGGTTTTAATAACAGATTAGTCACAAAATGAAAAACAATTACTGAAATTCAGATCTGAAGAATAATCAGGAATAAACACAAAAGTAGAAAGAGAAAATATGAAGAGAGAATAAGAATGAACACACATCCCAACTTCCAGAATGAGAATCAAGAAAAAATCAGAAGAGTGCCACTTTCAACTTAAGGATGTAAAATATTGCATGTAAAATATCTTAATCTAACAACAAGCAAAATATAACCTATAAAATCATAGTCTTTTAAATTTTTTAGTTTATTAGTACGTGTATAGTACATAATTTTTACATTTCTTGTGGGAAGTTGGTCAAGTGCATAATACAACTTTTTTTCATCCCTCTTCCTTTTCTTCCCTCTGCCCTCCACCCATCCCTTCATCCCCTTCCTTCTTCTAAATTCATGTTTATAGTACATAATAATTACATTCCTGGTGTAGAGTTGGTATATGTACATAACACACCCTGATTCCTTTTTTTTCATCCCTTATTGCTTCCCTCTGTCCCACTCCATCTCTTGATTCCCTTTCCCCTTAAGAACACTCTATCTTTCTACTTCCTATTATCTATTCTTTATTTTTACTCTGGGCTTCTCATATAAGAGAAATAAAATGATATTTAAATTTGTATGTCTGATTTAGTTCACTTAACATTATGGTCTCAAAGTGCATCCATTTTCCTACAAATTACTCAAGTTTATCTTTCCTTATGACACAGTAGTACTCCATGGTGTGTAAATGCATTTTCTTTATCCATTCATCTGTTGATAGACATATAGGCTGCTTCCAAGATTTAGCCATTATGAATTGTGCTGCTACTGTATAAACATGGGTATGCATGTATCACTGTAATATGATGTCTTTAACTTCTTTAAGAAGATACCTAGGAGGGGATTATCTGGGTCAAATAGAATTACTAGTTTTAGTTTTTTTCAGAATCTCCATACTTATTTCCATAGAGATTGTACTAGTTTACATTCCCACCAACAGTGTAGAAGGGCTCTTTTCTCTCCCCAGCCTCTCCAATATTTGTAATTATTCGATTTCTTGATGATGGCCCTTCTTTGTAGAGTGAGGTGGAATTTCAGTATTGTTTTAATTTTCATTTCTCTCATGGCCAGAGAGGATGAACATTTCTTCATATATTTATTGGCCATTTGTACTACTTCTGTGTACATTATTTTGCTTGCTGATATTTTGATTAGGTCTTTTCTTTGAGGGTGGGTCTAATTTTTTTGAGTTCTTTACATATTCTAGATATGATCCTCTGTTTGAGCAATTGCTGGCAAAAAATTTTTTTCCCATTCTGTAGGTAGTCTTTTCACTCAGTTATTTCTCTTGCTGTGCAGAAGCTTTTTAATTAATATGATCTCTTTGTTGATTCTTGGAACGCTTTTCTGTGCAGCTGGAGTTCTGTTCAAAAAGTCCTTGCTTTCACTTGTGACTTCAAGAGTTTTACCTATCTTGTCTTCTAGCAAGATAAGTGTTGGTAACATTTAGTTCTTTGATACATTTTGAAAATCAACCTTTTTGAGCCCATCAAAAACCTGAAGTCACAAGTCAAGCAAGTAAATTAAAAGTTTTACCCTCAAAGAAGAGACAGGACACATTAGCAGATTACTTTTGGTTAAGCACAAGGAACAGAAAAAGCCAATATATAGGTGGGTAACAAGAAATCAGGTAAAATTTTGATATATGCTTTTTGTTTGGTTGGTTTTGTTTGTTGAGGCAAGGTCTCTCTGTGTGGCCCTAGCAGGGCTTGAACTTGCAATCCTTCCAACTCAGCCTCCCCAATGGTGGGATTACAGGCATGCGTCACAATAACCAGCTAAATTTTGACAGTTCTTTCTTTTTTTTTTTGTTACCAGGGATTGAACTCTGGTCCTTGTGCTTGCGTAGCAGGCGGTGAAACCACTGAGCTAAATCTCCAGCCCTAAATTTTGACAATTCTTAAAGGCTACGTGTTTAGCAGTGTCAATCTGAATCAGATAGACACAATGGCAGTGCACCAAAAAAACTGTATTCATGGCATAAGTGCAAAGAGATTCTCCTTTCATAGTGTAAGAATGCATAAAATGATCAGCTGCTGCTACTGTGCAGGCATAAAGCCTGAACTCTTGTCAGAAGCAATAAGATTCAAAGCAATGGAAAATAACTCCATTGCCTCCACAGGAGAAGTATAAGGTCAACCCATCTTACTCTGGGAGACAGATAACAATCCTGCTGCCAAGACAATGTCCACTGCCTTTGCAAGAGGGGCAGAGTGAAACGCCTCTGTCCATGGAATGGGCAAGACACCCATTGGGCCCAGGAACCTACACTAACACCAATCAAAGGTCTGCTGCCACTGCAGGAGGGAAAAGACACTCTCCCACTGGAGACCAAACACAAACACAGGTCGAGTTTGGTTGTACTAGAGAGGAGGAGCAGAACATTAACAAAGCCCTAGAACTGAGGCACAAGTTCACAGGACCTACTGATTACTAACAACACATCATGGAAAGGTACAAAAACCCTTATTCCTACTATCAGCCTGGCACTAAGTAACAAGTACCAATAGGCTTGCTGGAGAAAGACTGTTCCCTGAGTCACAGGTATAGAGATTGTTGAAAGCTGGCAGTGGAGCTGGAACACTGAGGAAAACTCTGTAGCTCCCAAGGCCCCATTTTAAGTAGTGGGTACTATGGTAGTAGCCAACTTCTGGAAGAATGTAAAGCTATTAGCTGGGCATGGTAGTGCATGCCTGTAATCCTAGCACTGTGGAGGCTGAGGCAGTAGTACTTCTCTGAGTTCAAGGCCAACCTGCACTGTATAGCAAGACCCTGTCTTAAACAAACAAACAAAAAAAGAATATAAAGCTTTGATGCCTGATTCTGGAAGAACATAAAGCTATGATGCCCAGCCTTCTGGCTTGCCGTTCTTGCAGCCATGGCGGCCGCAGTGCTCCTGTGGCGGTTCACCTTGCAGGCCTTCTCCACCGCCGTGACCCTGGCCACTCACGCTCGGAGACCTAGCCCGCATACAGGAGAAAGAACATCCAAAAGTGAAAGGCAAATGAGAAGACAGGCACTACCTCTTAGAACAGAAAAAATGGCTGTTGACCAGGACTGGCCTAGTGTTTACCCTGTTGCAGGGCCCTTTAAGCCCTCTGCAGTGCCTCTCCCTGTTCGGATGGGTTATCCAGTGAAAATGGGTGTTCCTATGGCAAAGGAAGGAAATCTAGAACTTCTAAAGATCCCTAATTTTCTGCATTTGACTCCTGTAGCAATTAAAAAGCACTGCTAAGCTCTTAAAAGATTTCTGCACCGAGTGGCCAGCTGCACTAGGCAGTGATGAGAAATGTGTGAAGCATTTTCCAATTGAAACTGACACTGCGGATTATGTTTCATTAGGACCATCTGTTCGAAACCCCAAAGCACGAGGAGCAACCTTAAGTGTGAAACTTTCCAGTTTGAATTTAGATGATCATGCAAAGAAGAAATTGATTAAACTTGTAGGAGAACGATACTGCAAGACTACAGATGTACTCACCATCAAAACAGATAGATGCCCTTTAAAGAGACAGAACTATGATTATGCACTGTATCTGATAGTATCATACCATGAATCTTGGAAAACTGAAGAATGGGAAAAAAATAAGACTGAAGCAGACATGGAAGAATATATATGGAAAAATAGCTCCTCAGAAAAAAATATCCTGGAAGCATTTCTCCAAATTAGCATTGCTGATAAAAACATGGAAGTAAATAAAGAAGAGCTCCTTGGTACTAAAGAGGTTGAAAATTATCAAAAGTCTCTTGTTAGTCTTAAGAATGAAGGGGAAAATGAAATTACCCTTTCTCAGTACAAGGAGTCAGTGAAGAGACTGTTAAATCTAACATGAGTTGTGAAGTGGGAAGATCTGCTTTATTTTACAATACATGTAATCAATAACTAATTTGATGTAAAAGTGAAAATGTTTAAAAACCACTTCTTACCCAAGAGTTAATTTTAAAATTATCTGTAATTGTACTAATGTGCAATGACTGGTTATTTTCAAGTTTTCTAATTTATACACTGAGACAATTAGACTAATTAGAAGATCTTCAAGATTTCTCAGGTTCTAAAGTGTTTTATTTCTACATGACAATTTTAATATTCATATATTTACATATATTATGATGTTGTCACTGGCCACATTTCTTTCACCGCAAATTGGCATTTAGTGGTTGCTTTTTTTTTTGTACCGGAGATCGAACTTGGGTCCTTGTGCTTGCGCAGCAGGCGGCAAAACCACTGAGCTAAATCTCCAGCCCCTAGTGGTTGCTTTTTAATAAATGCTTCCAGTTATTGGAGAAAAAAAAAAAGCTATGATGCCCAAAGGCAATGAAAGCAACAATAATCCCAACTCAGCTCAACTGAGGACTAGCTTGAGTTAACCCCATACGCTAATAATGTGATAAAAACCATGGCATGAATACTAGTTACTTCATTTTGTAATGATCTTTCAGTGTCCATCATTCAACCAAAAATTATGAGACACAAAAATTGAAGAAAAGACTCACTGTAAACAAATCAGCAGAACCAGACTCAAAGATGACTCAGAAGCTGGTACTGTATTGCTATACAGGGACTTAAAATAACTGATTAATAAACTAATAGATCTAAGAGAAGGTCCAAAGGGGAAGGGGAAGTAGGGAGGGAGGTGGGGGAAAGGAAAGAAGAGAAAGAAAAAAATATGAGAAACAAAGTTTTCGTAACTAGGGAGGGAAGGGGAATGGGGAAAAAACAAGAACCAAGATATATAATGTACTCCTGTACAGGTACAAATTCCCAATGATGAATGTGATAATGTGATCATAATACATACCTAAAAAAGGGCCGGGGATTTAGCTCAGTGGTACCACACCTGCCTTGCAAGTGTTAAGGTCCTGAGTTCAATCTCCAGTACCAAGTAACATAAAACAAAAAATATATATACCTAAAATGTACCAATAAACTTAACGAATTTTAAAAAAACCCTAAAAGATCTAGATGTGGAGGATCATATGTAAACAAATGGGAAATTTCAACACAAATTAAATTAAGAATCAAATGGAAAGGTTAGCAATAAAAACATTACAAGAGATAAGGATTGTATTTCAGTGGACAAAAGAATCTGGGAACTTGCAGATACATTAATGGCACACACCTATAAACCCAACTACTCAGATTATGGCTGGAGGATTGTCCAATCTGGGCAACACAGTGAAAAACCATCATCATTATCAACATCGGGAGGGAGGGAAGGAGAAAAGAAGGAGTGGTGGCATAAGGCTTTAATTCCAGCACTGGGAGGCTGAGGCAGGAGAACTGCAAGTTTGAGCCCAGCCTGGGCAGTTTAGTGAGACCCTGTCTCAAAATAGAAAAAAACAAAAACAAAAAAAATATACACTGCTGGAGCTGTAGCTCAGTGAGAAAGCTTTAGGTTCAATCCCCAGTAACCCCTCAACACACACACACACACACACACACACACACACACGAAATTAAAATGAATTATCCAAAGCGAAACACAAATAGAACAGAGAATCCAAAGACTGTGAGCTAACATATGCAAATCAGCTAATCAGAATTGCAGAAGAATAGAGAACAGAGCACAATTGACATTTGAAAATACACACTTGAAAATTTTTTTACACATATACTTTAGACATGGAACAAACTGTGGAAAAGCAAAATTAACAGAAAGATTGAAAGGCACCCCACAAATATACACACACTACATGATACACTCATACAGAGAAACACAGATAATAATTACAGCAGATGTCACAAACAACAATCCAGAAGACAATGAAATGTTTCTTTTTCTTTTTTTGAGGTACTGGAGATTGAACTCAGGGGCTTTACACTGAGCTACATTCTTAGCCTTCTTCAAAACTTTTTTTGGGAACAGGGATATAGCTCAGTGGTCCCACGCCTGCCTGGCAAGTACAAGGTCCTGAGCTCAATCTCTGATACCAATTTTTAAAAAAAATTTTTTTTTCTTATTAAATGGCTAAATAGCCCAGGCTAGGCTACAATTTGCAATCCTCCTGCCTCAGCCTCTCAGAGTACTGAGATTATAATGTACATTTACTATGCCCCACTGGAAGGTTATCTTTTAAAGATCTGAAAGAAAAGCTGTCAACCAGAATTCTACAATCAGCAAAAATACCTTTCAAAAAATGAAGGCAAATGAAGACTTTTCAGAGAAACAAAAGCTGATAGATTTCATTACAATAGACCAGCACAATAAAAAGGAAGTTCTTAAGAAAAATGGCATATACACCAATTAGAAATGAAGAATGTTGGAAGTGATTTAAAAAAATGAAGATGAATATACAAATTTCTTTCTCATTTGTAAATGCTTTAAAAATAATTGGCTAGGGCCTGGGATTTAGCTCCGTGGTTCTGCCACCTGCTGCGCAAGTGCAAGGACCCAAGTTCGATCCCCGGTACCAAACAAAATAATAATAGTAATAATAATAATTGGCTAAAGGAAAAATAGTAATGCACTGAGACATTCATCATATATTCAAAGTAAGCTGCATGACAACAGTAGCACAATGGTTAGAGAAAAATGGAAAGCACACCGTTGTTCTTCTAAGTGAAATGGTTAGCCTTTAATGTGAAGGGATAGTCAAGGTAGAGCAAATGTCAATAAAAAATAATAAATTTCCAAAAATTACAGATATCAATCTTCAATCTGAAAAACTACAGATAAGCAATGGAAAATAAAAGTAAGTTCACATTTAGGAATAATGTATTTAAATTGCATAATAGCAGAGACAAAGAGCAAAGAAATTTAAAAAAAGAAGCAACTTACACGAAGTCAGAATCTGGACTAAAATTCAGGTCTTCTGACCTATGTTCACCTCCCTTTCTCAAACACTGGTGACTCTTCAAAAAGCAAGAACCCCATCTCAGAGAATTAATTACCCAAGAACCCAAGAGCAAGTGTTTATTAAGTAACTATGAATGCCCACTCATACAGGAGGACACATACCCCAGTAATCTTCCTTTGTAATTTCCAAACAGCAGATGCTACTTCTGCAGCATAGTGTGGGCAGAAGACCTTGTGAGACACACAATACATTCCTGGTTTTCTTCCTACCCTTGTGTCTAAGACGGCTTTGTTAGTTCATTCAATTCATTTTTCAGAAACCAATCCATGGCATTCCATGACAGATTCCCAATATAGGCTTTAACAGTAACTCTAGCATGTCATTATTTCACATTCATTTCTATAATTATTTAATTACTACCCAACATCTCCAATAGGCTATAAATTCCATGAGAATCAAGTACATTTTTTCTCATATTTTAATTCTGATGCCCAGCACACAATGAACATAAAACAAATATGTACTGAATGACTCATACATAGGAAATATGTTTTTAAATATAAGCCATAGTAATGGTTCTATGCCTTCAGAGAAGATGTATTTACTTATTAAGAAAAAAAAATATGGTAAACATAAAACTGTAGAGTGAAAATATTCCCTAGAATAATAAATTTTAAAATAGCTTACCTAGACACAAATTCACTTAATTCTGAGTATTCTGTGGGCTCCATTACTATGCTGAGGTCAGTAATGACAGAAGATAAATTCTCCTTATTCTAAAATAAAGATTAAAAAAAAAAGTATCACAGCAAAGTTTAACTTTTTTTTTTTTTTGGTACCAGGGATCGAACTCAGGACCTTCTGCTTGTGAGGCAGGCAGAAGAACCAGAGCTAAATCCCCGGCCCACAGCAAATTAACTTTTAAAATAAAATGACAGAAATACTTTTATGCTATATAAAATGAAATACCACAAAATAGTAAGAATCAAGAAATGATATTGAAAGTATTAGTTATTTTCTAAAAGAATGAAATCAGGGGCCGGGGATTTAGCTCAGTGGTGCCGCTGCCTGCCTCGAAAGCACAAGGTCCTGAGTTCGATCCCTGGTACCAAAAACAAACAACAACAAAAAAAGAATGAAATCAGCTCTTTACTCCACACTAAAACTCAAAATGAATTCCAAATTACTTAAACAGTGAAATCACAAAATACTAGGAGGAAATATTATTTAACTTATGACTAAGTCAAGAGAAACTGTCTAAACAAACAGAAAAAAATTAGCAAAAATGATTACATAAAAATTCAAAATAAGCATAAAAAATGACTTCGTAATAAAAGAAAAGCAATAAATTGAGGAAAGGGGCCAGGGATTTAGCTCAGTGGTTCTGGCGCCTGAGCACAAATGCAAGGTCCTGAGTTTGATCCCTGGTACCAGGAAAAAAATGAATAAATAAATAAATTGAGGAAAATGTTTATCATAACCTTGATAGTGAAAACTGAAAAGAAAAAGGCAAAGAATGTGAACTAAAAAAATTTAAAAGTGAAAAATAATAATTTACCTATAAAATGCTCTGCTCAATAATACTAATATAAATGTAGATTAAAACAATTAAGTGACATTTTTACCTATGAGCAAAGATTTAAAAATGTTATTGTTGGTGCCAGGTGTGGCAGCGCACACCTGGAATCCTCGGTACTGGGAGGTTAAGACAGGAAGATCACATGTTCACAGCCAGCCTGGGCAACTTACCGACACCTTGTCTCAAAATAAAATTCTTCAGGGCTGGGGATTTAGCTCAGTGGCATGTGCCTGCCTCACAAGGGCAAGGTCCTTGGTTTGATCCCTGATACCAGAGAATAAAATAAAATTCCTTAAAAAGAAGTGGGATGTGCAGCTCAGTGGTAGAGAGCCCCTGGGTTCTATCATTTCCACCTATTTCCCAAAAAAGTTATGACTGGTAAACATACACTAAAACCAAGCTGATATAATCCTTCTAAAAATCATTTTGACAATGAATATTCATAAAATATTCATCTTCTCTGTCCCAGCAATTTGACTTCTAAGAATCTATGTAAAGTAATAATAAATGAAGACAAAGCTTATGAATAAAGATATTTGTAACCGTGCTACTTATCACAAAAAGCCAAAAACAATTCTATACCCAATAATAAGGATTGTTATTTCATCTGCAAACTCAAGTAAATTTATTTCATTTTCTTATTAACTTCCTTTGTTTTCATGGCACTGATTTTGCCATGATTTTAGATTTTAGGCTACTTTGTCCAATATGATAAAAGAACTCTGTACAATGTTTGTGCTTTCACTTCTGTGGCTCTTATTTGTTATTAATAGTAGTAAATCTAGACATTTTGGGTATTTCCTAAGACTAGAGCAAGTGGATGCTCTTTGACTATCTTTTGCATTTGTCTGGAGAACATCTGACACATTTTCTTATACTCTGAGCTGTTGGAGAATGGGTACTAATGGTTTATAACCTTTATTTAGTTTTTCATCTGCTTGAGGATACAGTAGAAATTGGTAGGAACAGATGCCATTTAAGTAGGGTTAGGGTTTTAGGCTCTGTGGGCATCTACCACCACACCTTATGGAAACAAATTCATGGCATTCTTACAACTCAATTTTTAAAAAGACAAAAAACTCAAATATTGAGGAAAGGATTTGCACAGACATTTCTCCAAACTCATATACAAATGGCTATAAGCACAGGAAAAGATGCTCAACATCATCAGACATCATCTAGTAGTTTCATTTAATTACACTCCAAGTTATAGTGCCAAGTAAAAACATATGTCCACTTAAAAACTTGTTCATGGATGTTTATAGCAGCATTACTCATAACAGCCTCAAAAATGAAAAAAAATCATTTCTATCAACTAATGGAATGGATAAAGAAATGGAGTATATCCAAACAAAATGGATTATTATTTCAGAAAAAAAAAAAAGCTACTGACACATGTTACAACATGGATTCACCTTGAAAACATGGTTAAGTCAAAGAAGCCAGATACTAGACACCACATATTACATGGTTCATTTGTATGAAATGTCCAAAATAAGAAAATGCACAGAGAGAAAGCTGATTAGTGGTTACTTAGGGGTGAGTAAAGGGGCAGGGGGGTGATAGGAGAGAAAGAAAGGAAACAAAAAAGAAAACAAAAATCTCAGAAGCACATCTTTTCTAGTTTGAGAGTGTGTGTGTGTGTGTGTGTGTGTGTGTTAGATTTTGGCCTTTTGCTCAATGGGACCGGCTGGTCACTGTTAACACAAAGTCTGGGATTTATTGGTACCTCTTTTCTTCCCCTTTGGTAGGTTGCAGATTCTGCTTAGCCACTGGAAAGCTAACTTTAAGATACTATTTTTACATCTCTCTCCTGCTTGTGGTCCTGCTAACCAGGTTACTCCTCCCTAGTTGGTAGACAGGGAAGGAAGGGACCTTATATACAGCCTGATCTCCTAGTGCCTGGATGAGTCTCAGCAGCTCATGCCTTTGTACCATGGTTACAGGCCCACAGTTATCATTCTTCTCCACAACTTAAGGATTGTGAATAAGAAAAGGGTCTCATTAACTTTGTAAAATTTATATATCTCTCATGAAAAATCCTGTATTGAGTTTCAATGTTTCGTTTCAAATGTTGTAACAACCAGATTTTCTTTGGTGCCTGTGATAATGGGATTGCATTCTTTTCATTTTGTTAAAAAAAACTATTTTTTAGTCATTTTGTTCATTTTATTGGGCTTCAGGGAGAAAAGTTATACAATCATACTTAATTTGCCCCGTTTCCTAAACACTCCCATTGGTCTGCCTCACTGTGCTACACGGACAATGTAAGGCTGACGTTATGCAAGTTTATTCTGATGGCCTTGCAGTTCCTCATACACATAGTGCTGACAAAACCAGGCAATTTTAAGAAAAAGAGCTCAGTGTTTCGGCCACTTTTGACAAAAATAGCTGTGCCAACACATGTTATCACACATACTCTGCATAGGTTTTCCTATAAAACAATCTTTTGGGTCACTTTTGATTCTCATATTCTATTAATATGATTTTATGTCACTTTGGTCCAAATACTGTAGTATTAGTAAGATTTTATTATTTAATAATAAATATTTACAATATTTTGAAGATTTATTATTTAGATTACTGTACTTTTTCTGGCAGTTAAACATCTCCCTCTAGTGGAAAGTTTGATTTTAGAAAATGAGAACACAGAATGATTGTCTTCATGTTTTCCTATCAGTCTCAATAGTAAAAAAATGCTCAATATGTAAAATGGTAAAACCATTTTAGAAAGCAAATTGGCATCATCAGTCAGAATCATATGTACATTTCCTTTGACCTAGCAGTTCTATAGAGATGTATTTCTAAAAGCATACTTATACAATAGGACTAGAATATGGTAGGATTTACCAGTAAGTAGTAAAATTTTAAAAGCAATTCTCATCACCCCATTACATCAGAATTCTAAGCAACAAAGAAAAACAAGAAAATCCTTGCTCCCTCTCCTTTGCAAGCAAGACCTCTTGGAGAATCCCACACGATGGATCCCTAAATTCCTGCTCATTCCACAGCTGCCTACAGTTGTGTCCAACATTTTGCTTACCAATCAAGTGTTCAAGAAGAATAGAAAAATTAAAAAGGCTTGCAGAGAAACTGCTGGTTCTTAACACAGCCAGGAAGAGTAGACTTTTTCTGCACCACAGTGTAGTAAAACCAAACAGTCCCAAACACCAACACACTTAAATGTGAACAACAACTCATGTCCTTTTAGAGATTCAGCCATTACTGGGTTCTGTCTTTCAAAGAGCAGCAATAGTTATTCTCAGATTTCTTCCTCCTGCATTTCCCAAAACATACAGGACAGACACTGCTACTTGTCTGGAAATATTTATTCTTTCTTGTCCCAACTTTTCACTGGGTGAGATGACATAAGCATGCAAGTTAAAGTGAGGTTAAAATATCACAGTTATCTCTCAGGCCATACCCCCACTAATGAGCACAACAATCAATCTTTGGACACAACTCATCCTGGAAAGTACCATTCCATTGTTCATCTCAACTTTAAGAGGTCAGTCATCTTTCTATTCAGATTTCAAATCTCCCAAGAACAAAGTTAGGCATGGTGGTACATGCCTGCAATCCCAGCACTTGGGAGGCTAAAGGAGAAAGACTGCCACAAATTTGAGGCCATCCTGGGCTACGTAGTGAATTCAAGACCAGTCTGAACTACATAGTGAGATCCTATCTCAAAAAAAACAAAAGAAAAAACAAAAAAAACCCACCACAAACAAATAAATAAAATTCTCCAAGGGTAAGACTAATTTTGCCCAGAGTTTTACTTCTCTCCAGATAATCCATGAAACAACACCTATACCAAAAAAAGCCTGCAAGACCCCAAGACTGCTAGGATGCCCCTGAGCAGTTTCCTGGACAATGTATATACTAAAGAAGTTTCCAAAAAAAGGAACTGGACCTCACACTTATGACTTCACCAACCTGACATGGATTATAGGTCTAGCCTATTAATGGGTATCAGGAGAACATGCAGGAGAAAAACTGTATCCCACTGATGTCAAGATCATAGCATGCTGGGAATTCAGCTCCATGGCACCGCGCCTGCCTTGCAAGTGCAAGGTCCTGAGTTTGATTCCCAGTACCAAAAAAAAAAGATCACAGCAGCCACAAAAAAAACCAATATATAATTGATCAGACTACACTACCATCTACAATGGGAAAACATCTAGGAGTTCTTGGGCCTCCCAAAGGAAAAGACTGGGGTCCTGGCACAGGCTATTCCAGTCCAAATGCTACCAAGCTATTTGGGGCCATGCTCCATTTCAGCCTTCAACACATGATCTTTATTGTCATGCACAACAGTATCACCTTCATGACCCATATAGCCCCAAGGCCTGGTGCCCGCAGGGAAATAGTCTAACTTCCCTAAAGCACGCACTATCCATGCCTGTGACACATGAAAATTCTCAACTCTATGTTGTATCCTGCTCAACAGACCTTGGGAATTCCACACTGCATCTTCTCAGCCACTTGGGCAGTAATGAAGGGTGATACAGACACGAATGCATGCTAGGAATTCTGTCATCAGACCAGGGGCCGAAATATTCCCTAGCCTATCCTCACCAGGCCCAGTTCTATGATAGCAACTGTAAAACCTTCAGGCCCAGATACCTGGACCCCATCCTTGGAATTAGTGAGGAGGTGGCTGTCTAACATCCAAGGAGGAGGGTCTTAACTCCCTGACCAACTCCTATTCTAATCAAAAGCCGACAGCTTGAGGCTGTTTTTGTGGCTGAGAACACTGGCAACAAGGATGAGGAATCCTGGTACCTGACCCTGAGCACATGAAGGCAGCTTGTCCACAGGACACAACTGTGACAATTGCTCTATATCCACTGTATCGATCTGATGAGCTGATGCCAAGGTAGCCTGCCTGTCCTTCCCTCTTCTGTTCCTCTTTTCTATATAGTCCCTATAGCCCAGCTGTTTGAAACTGCTTTCTGTGATCAAAGCACATGCCCCATTTCAGTCCTCAAAACAATGCCTAGATCCTACTCCTCTCTGTACTAGCCTTTGAAGGTGTCTCACCTTGCTCTGCCCTATCCTGGTGAATAGGGCTATATATTACCATTCTGTCTGCTTCCTGATTATATATTAAAGCCTTGGCCAAAGGTATCTCCCTCCTTGTGTTGTGCCTTAGTCCAGTACATCTTGTGGATCATCTGTCCCTAAACAACTTCAGCTGGCTATGTTGGCAGATGATCATGACCACATGAGAAGCCCTGAACAAGAACATACAAATGAGGGCAGAGGATTTAGCTCAGTGGTTCCACCGCCTGCCTCACAAGTGCAAGGACCTGAGTTCGATCCCTGGTACAAAAAAAAAAAAAAAAACCACACAAATGAGTGAGGTAATTTTTTTTGTTTCAGTATGCTAAATGTTAAAGAAATTTTTTAAGCAGATAATTAGTAGAAAATAGATGGCTGGCCCATCAGCTCCATTCCAGTTCTCAAAACAACACCCTACTAGCAAGACAATGTCACACATACACATAAAAAGGCTAGGATTACTCCACGCAAAGGCTATAGGCCCTGTATTCAATCTCTAGTACTGTAAAATTAATTAATTAATTTAATTAAATAGTGTCTATGGCCTCAGTAACAACCTTATCATGTGCAGTTGCTGAGGTGTTTTTCTTTAAAAATGTTAAACAGTACAAATGTGCAACAAGGGAGCCCTGGCTCATGAACTCCTTATCTCAGCCACTGCTGGAATCTGTGGGATGGGAATTGTTTATCTCACAGAAAAAATATTTGTTATCACAATATGCACCTTAATTTACCTGTATTTCCAGAATCTGAAATTCAAGTTGAAATGTAACTACATGGCAACTTCCTGACAATCTGTGTCTCTGGAGAACTTTCTTTATACCTATAAATTAGAAAAGCATTTTATTCACAAAGAAACTTTTCTTCAAATATCTACTAGTTTTGTTTAATTATCTACATGTCTATAGATGCATGAAAGTATTTGGAATTCCATTAAAAATATAATATATATATACCAAATATCCTTACAAAATTGGATTAATGACAATTTATACTTTCTAGTTCTCAATTATACCACAGGTTAAAGTTAGAAACAGAAATATTAGTATAGCACTAGATAAGTTTGAATCATGTTAATTATGGTCTCTTTTTCATTTTTTTCAATCTAGATTTTTAAGATCCAGTTCTTATTTGTATGGATGCAGTTTGACATGATGGCAGCCATCTTTAGTTATAACTACCATTCATGCGCCAGAGTAATCCTACTAGGTTTTTCAGTCATATTTTCCCAAAAAACTATAACCAATGAAACCACTAATATATGGAGCTTTACATCTAGTCCCTGGCTCCCAGGATGCACTTGACTCTTAGATAATATCTTTTTTTGCACTGGGGACTGAACCTGGAGCTTTCACACTGAGCTACATCCCCAGCCAGTTTTCTTTTCCTTTTTTTTTTTTTAAATATTATGAGAGAGGTTCTTGCTAAGTCATAAAACTGGCCAAACTTTGAACTTGTTATCCCTTCTGTCTCAGCCCCCTGAGGTGATAGGATTACAGGCATGTTCCACTTCACCTGGCTCTTCATATACAAATAAACCAAGTGTGTTCCAGCTAGGAGCATAACTCATAAATATGCCCTTCTTTTGACCCAAACTAGGGATCACACCAGTGTCTCTGGAGTCCAGGTCTATGCTTCTTCAGTCAGTATGTCCCCCAATAAAGCATATTCTGTACAATACTAGATCTGTCAACCTTTTTTCTTCAGTCTCACAGCACCCTAGGGCTGGCTGGTCTTCATACACTAAATCACTAAATCCATGTTGTTCCAAAACACTGTTAAAGACAATAAATTGAACCTATGTGTTTACTTGTTCTCTCTCAATACTTCACCAAAATGATAGCGACAAGTGATATTTGAGGTATAACATGCATATATTTAAATGCATAAAATGCCCTCTTGTTGTTCGTGCATGGTGGTACAAGCCTATAATCCCAGCTCTCAGGAGTAGGATTGCTGAGAGTTCAAGGCCAGCCTGATCTACACTGTGAGACCGTCTCAAAAAAAACGAAAATAAAATGCTGCCTAAAGTTTATGCCTCATTTTTTTTATGTACACCTTTACCCATGTAACCACTATCTTAATCCAGATAGATATTTTATAGAACCCTGCCTGTAATACCTCATGTCCTTGCCTACGCTATTGCTTTTCCGTACAAGAGTTAACCACTATTCTGACTTTTTGTGGGGATCTGGCTTTGCTAATGAAGTTATTTTTAGAAAGGCACAATTCTAGGGCCGGGGATTCAGCTCAGTGGTTTCGCCGCCTGCTGCGCAAGCGCAAGGACCCGAATTCGATCCCCGGTACAAAAAAAAAAAAAAAAAAAAAAAGAAAGGCACAATTCTATAAGGGTAAAGAGAACAGAGAAAATAAGAGCAACCTAAATTTGGAAGCTGGAGATCAGATGAAGTAGATACTATAGTACATGGACAAGAAGAAATGACCTGAGAGACCCAGGAAAACTGAAACCTAAACAACCAATGAGGAAAGCCCAGAAACAAGTGCATTTATATCGCAGAATATAAATGGCATTCTGACTCAGCAGCACTGTTACTCTACATACCAGATCAGCCTCGGGCTCAAAATAGACAAGTTAAAGATCTGTTCAATATATAGTTAACAAGAAAAGACAAAATGGTACAAGCTAACAGCGTTTGCCTCCTACTGAGATGTACTGGGCTAAGGAAAAGAAAAAACATCATTGTACTGTTCTCCTGCCAAAAGGGTGTATACTTTAAAACTTTTCAAAAGGAAACTATGGGGGTAGGGGGACCAGACTAAAGGACAATTCATAAAATAGCCTTCAAAAATGTCAATGACACAAGAGACAAAGAAAGGTTGGCCAGATTACAGGAAACAAAAGAGACATGACAGCTGAATACAATGCCTGATTGTGGGTTCAATCTGGGATTTAAAAGTAAATAGCTAAGAAAGATTCAATGCTGCCAAGCAGTCAATTCTTCCTAACTTAATCTACTGCTTATGCAATCTAATTGAAATCCCCAGCAAGTTACTGTGTAGATAATGACAGATTGTCAAATTTAAATGAAAAGGCAAAGGACCAGAGTAGCCAGCACAATATCAAAGAATGAGGTTGGAGAACTTACATTACCAAATTTTGAGACTTAATCTAAAGTCATAGAAACCGCACATGTCTGTAATCTCAGCTATGCAGAATGCTGAGGCAAGGAGACTGCAAGTTCAAGACCAGCAATTTAGCAAGACTCTGTCTCATAAAGTAAAAAGAGATGGTGATACAGCAGTACTGTGAAAGAAAAAAGCTCCAGTAATCAAGATAGTATGATATTAGTGAAAGCACTGACAAAGAATAGAGTACTCAGAAATAGACTCACAAAGATGTTAAACTGATTTCTTGGCAGAGGAGCAAAGGCCAATCAACAGAGAAAGGATATAATAGATAAAGTGAAATAGGAAGAAAAGGGGCAAAGGGGAAGGGGAAGTGGGAGGGGTAGGGGAAAGGAAAGAAGGGAATAGAATTAATATGAGAAAATG
>NW_004624868.1:4025889-4043187 GCF_000247695.1 Heterocephalus glaber
CCCTCTCAATTACATTTTTAAATAGTGAATTTGTAGAATTTTAATTCAAAATTATGATGACCAATTTCCTATATACAATAAGGTAAGCTTCAAAACCACTTCTAGATTAAAAATAATGTAGCTGTGCACAATTAGGCATGCCTGTAATTCCCAGCTACCTGGGAGACTCAGGCAGGAAGATTGCAAGTTTGAGGCCAGCCTGGGAAACTAAGCAAGATTTCATCTCAAAATAAAATTTTAAAAGTTCTGGGGATGTAGATTAGTGGTTGAGCTCTTGCCCTGCATATGTGAAGCCTGGGTTCAATCCCCAGAACTACCACCGATAAACAACAACAACAATAAGGAGAAGGCTGCAGGTGCCTACTTTCTTCTGTCATCTCAGTGCTTGTTAAATCTTCTGTCTTCTTGGAGTAATCTGTTATATTGAAGCCAGTAAGCATACTTAGAAATGAAAGTTCTGCTTCTAAATGTCTAAGATGAGTTTTCGGGTCTTTTGAAGATTCCCATCCTGCAGAATCTGACTGGTGTATCTCTTGAAATGATTTTCTAAATAAGTAAATACAAGAAAGTTATTCCAATTACAACAAATATTTCACTTAACACCCCAATTTCCACAAACCATTCCCATTTTTGATCTGCTTAATCTCTTCTCATTAAAACTACATAATAGGGGGCTGGGGATTTAGCTCAGTGGTTTAGCCGCCTGCTGCACAAGCGCAAGGACCCGAATTCGATCCCCAGTACCAAAAAAAAAAAAACACCTACATAATAATTTTCTCAAAACCAATGTGGCCATTAACACTGTAATCTCTAATTTCAACAAAAAACAAACATAACCCGGGCGGGGATTTAGTTCAGTGGTTCCGTTGCCTGCCCCACAAGCGCAAGGACCAGAGTTCAATCCCTGGTACCAATACCCCCCCCAAAAACAAGAAAAAAACCCCAAACAAACATAACCAAATTATGTTACTATATTTGTACACATTAGAAACTTTAAAACAAATTAAAACAGGAATACTTTGCAAAATTGAAATGTCAGTTCTCATCCAAGAATTCCCAACGTGACTATCTGATTTCCCAAGACATCTCAAATAATTTTAAGCTATCTTAAAAATTAAAAATGGAATTATCTTTAATTTCTAAAAAAAAGTGAGTATCACAAAATATTTTATATAAGTATCTCAAGAAATCTAAGAATACAAGGGGTAAAGATTCAAAGGAGTAAGAAACAGCAAAATCTCTTTAAACAATATTATACCCAGACCTTCTTCAATGAGACAAAGTAACTTTATTGACCTTGGAAAAAAGAACTTTAGCTAATAATTGCATCAGATTATTGTACTTTTTGTCATTCATTATTTCCTCCAAATTCTCTGCTATATTTCTGTCATCTTAAAACATTCCTTCCTTGGATTCTGGGGCACGACTATCCTGATTGTCATGTTATATCCTGGGTCCTCCAATCTCTCTTCTTGTTATCACTGTTAGAGGAAATCCCTAATGCTCTTGCCTCTGCTATCCTAAACATGTATTCTTTTGTTTAGCCTCAGCTCTTTTTAAAAAGAGGAATCAAGATATACCATGTAAGGGCTGGGGATTTAGCTCAGTGGCACAGCACCTGCCTGGCAGGCACCAAGTCCTGAGTTTGAGCTCTGATATTAAAAAAAAAAAGATAAACCATGTATAGATACAAATTGCCTACAATGATGTGATCATTATGTATATTTAAACTGTACCAATTAAATGAATTTTAAAAATATGCTAATAACTCCTAAAATATACTTACTACATATCTTTTCTTCCTGCAAGTTAGGATATTCCACAAAATATTTTCTTTCACTGACCTGATATCTGAAATTACTATCATCCTTTCTGCTCCCTCAAAAAACCTATTTGTAATTCCACTACATTAGACAACACCCTTATGGCCTTATATATAATATCCATGGGAAATCATCTAATACCATATTTACACTGAGGATACAAGATTGGCAACAAAGTCTGTAACATTCTTTTTCCGTTTTGTTTTAATGTTAATTTTAAATATTAACATAATTATATTCTGTATCATCTGAAAGTCTACCACACCCTCTCTTGCATTTTCCATCAGGGATGCTAAAAAAAATTACTTTAAATATAGAAAGCCAGGGCCAGGAATTTAGCTCAGTGGTTCCGGCATCTGCCTTGGAAGTGCAGGGTCCCGAGTTCGATCCCCAGTACCAAAAAAATATATATATACTACCTAAATATAGAAAGCCAATTAAAAAAAAAAAACAATGGCAATTGTCAAACATAAATGACTCCTGCCCAGTGAACACAAAATGTCACAGCAAGCTATGAGTGAAGATTTCAGGTATTTCAACAGAGCAAAGTAGTAAAAGAACCAAAGGATATGGGAAAATTCAAATGAATCCATAGTCAGCAGCTGAGGAGGAGGTTGTTACCGTTTAATAATGGATATAGTGTTTCAGACCAGAGTAATGAAAAATTTCTGGAGATGGATAATGGTAATGCTACATAATAATGTGAATATTGCGAAACTATACACTTAAAAATGGTTAAAATAAGGCCAGGGATTTAGCTCAGTGGTGTCGATGCCTGCCTCACAAGTGCAAGGTTTCGAGTTCAATCCCTGGTACCAAAAAAAAAAAGGTTAAAATAGTAAATGTTATGATATATATATAAAACTTACCACATGTACAAGGCAGAAGCAGAATATTCTTATAGAAATTACTTATTTGAGCAAAATATCATTGTTCTATTTCAACTAATGTTTGAATTATTTGCAGCTAGCTTGAATTTTATTGGTTTTGGAGTTTTATTTGCAAATCTGTCTGTGCAGCTTAAAAATTTCTGTCGTAATTAAGAGGTTCAAAAGAATTATTTTCACCTTTGGAAGGAGGGAGGGAGAAAGGAAGGGACAAGAAAAAAGTGAAAATAGAAGGAAAAAAATGGAAACAAAGCCTTTATACATGGGGGGAGGGGCTTGAGGGGGGGAAAGGGATAAAATAAAATTTTATAAAAAAAGATATTCCTTTTAAAATGAATCTACACAAGATTTGAGTTTAAAAGTCAATGATTGTTAATTAGCATTTATTAAAAGTACTGTTCTAAATGAATTATATATATGAACTCATCCTTAGAACAGTCTGAAAACTTAGATTTTACCAAATAAAAAATCAAAGTATAAGAGATCACCCAATCAAGATTACTCAGCCAATAACACCCAACATTTGAAGGCAGGCAATTTGGCTCCAGAATGTGTGCACATAAACATAGCTCAATCCTTTAGCTCCAATTTTCCTACCTCCTATCTATCCAACTATTTAAAATCACTTGAAAAGAAGCTTGATACATAAGTCCCAATCTTCCTTTTTCATAACAGGGAGAAATAACTTCACATTAAACCTAAATAAACCTAAACAACTTTGACTGATATTTAACAACTCCCATTATCTGGATTTTCCTTACTTTCCCATCCTGGTCATTGAGGAGTCCCAGACTATGCAAATAATATACTATAGTATCTGGGCTAATAATGACATCTTATGGTCAGTAAAAGAAACCATTTTTCCCCGTAGAATGATACAGTAGGGAAAGAATGTCTTGTTAAAATGCAGGTTTTCATTCACCAACTCTTGATATGAAGCTTTAGTTTATACTTCTCACAAAACCCTACGTGATTCTAATGCTTACAGCTGGTGTGTCATACCCTTAGTAGCAAGGGTCATTAATAAATTTATTCACTTGTGGAGGTGCATACACATGCCTTGTTAACCTGTTCCCCTTTGAACAATTAGATTTCCCTATTTCCCTCTCCCTTTAACAATTACAGCTTTCTGTACTTTCATGAGCTTAAAGAACATCATGCAAGAATTTTTCTTTAGACCTCCTCATGCTTCACATTTTTTACTACTCTTGGGCATTTAGCTGAGGAAAATCCCATTCTCTCTTGCACCTATAGAAAATTAGTCTTTTTCTTGTTTCATGGTACTGGCGATTGAATTGAACCCAGTGTGCGGCACAAGCACTCTGCCACTGAGCTATATCCCCAGCCCTTTTAAATTTTTACTTATTTTTTTATGGTATTACTGGGGATTGACCCCAGGACCTTCACACTGAGTTACACCCGTTACAGCTGAATGGGCCAAAACTAGTCCAAGTTCTTGTGTACATCAAGGAAAGAAATGCCAAGTACAACTGTAGTATGTAGCTACATTTATTGAAGATGGCAGGACAGTAGCAGCAGAGTGGGCAGAAGGGCAAAGGGAAAAAGCAGGAGGAAAAGGAACTGAGGAACAGAAACCCTTGACAACTCAGGCTTCCAGTATTTAAAGGGTCAGCTGCTTCTGACTCCAGGTGCCTCCCATTCTGTCTCTGGTGTAGATGACCTGCCTCCTCCCCCACCTTGACCTCCTAAACTTAAACATGACTAGCCATTAGGGTTTATGTTTATAGTTGAATGAAGGGAAGAGAGTGGCTCCCCCAATTTCCCTATTTCTAACTGTACTATACTACCCTAATCCCTTTTTGTATTTTTTTATTTTGAGATTAGGTCTTACTGATTGCCCAGGCTGGGCTTGAATTTGTGATCTTCCTGCTTCAGCCTACAGAGTGGCTGGGATGACAGGCCTGCACCACTGCTGGCTTCAAATTAGCCACTAGTATTTAAAAAAAAAAAAAAAAAGATGATATATGTTTTCAAGTGCCTTGCATGTTTGAGATGATACATACTTGATAAATAATTAACTGTTACAGACATTTCTATTTCTCTCTTTTTCAATCAAGGGAAACGCCTGGACTCGGGAACTACATTTTTGGGGGTTCCAGTTCAGCTCTTACATCTCCTTTCTCTACCTTGGACAAACTACTTAACTTTTCTGATTCGCAAGTTCCTTAAATTTAGAACGCAGTTAACACCAGCACCTACCTCAGAGGGTTGTCAAATTCTACAGGCTATACCAGCCATTTTTCTTCATATCAACTTATCTCTTTTTAGAAGTTATTTTTCAAAGAAAAGTTTACGTTATTATCATAAACTAAAAATCAGTGTTAATTACCATGGTTAAGTGGCCCACAAAAAAAAAGTCCGTGAAACCGAGTTATTAAAATCCGAATTGGATACAGCTAGCTCCCTGTAGAAGGCAAGATTTAGTTAACAGAGGTAGGCAAAACTTTTTCCTGGACAGTCACCGATTGGAGCAAGAGAACAGGTTAAGAAAACGACTTTCCCGTGGCAGACGAGTTACTGAACTGCAACGCGCTCACAACAGAGCCCCAAACGCAGTGCTTTTAACTGGGCCCCCGTCAGGAAGAGAATCTGTACTGGTTCAAGTCCACATTTGCGGGCGACCCAGGCTACAATTTTCAGCACCAGGCCTGCAAGGAGTTGCAGTCCTGAGCTTTGTGGAAACTCAACCGCCTAGTCCCGGGACAACTCCCATGGGCCACCGCCCACTGGCCACCTACCGGACGCGGGCCCCGTCTTCCCAGGGCGCCGGCAGCTGCTTGCTAGCCTGCTGCAGCACTGCAATCTCCGCCTCCAAGGCGCGCATCTCGGCCCGCTCAGTATCCATTGCCATCCAAGACCTGCCAGAGACGCCTCGGCTACCTCCCCCACCCGGTTCCTGGGTCAGCGCTTCAAGCCTCGCGCGCCTTTAGGGCGCGGACCATTACGGAGCTCCTTGGGGGAGGCGACAGAGCGACGCGTAACCCTAGCGGCCCACAGCAGTCGCCCCCACACTCAAATAATATTCAAGGGCTTTGACGTCGCTCCTCAAGTTGCCAAGTCTGTCTCTGAACAGTTCCAACCTTTTCAAGAGTTGGTTCGCTCCAGTCTGAATCCAAAACCCTCGGCCGCTCACCCCCTCGAGCGGCCACGGAGCTACCCCGATCTTGTGGGGAGCGCTTCTTTATTTTGCTTCCCCTTGCTCACGTCAGCCTACCCGGTGCAGGAGACCAAGGACACGTAACGTCAGGTTTCTTCGGTAGAAACTAGGAAATTTGGCTTGGGCTCTTTTGCACAGGTCGAGGGGAAGTTGGTGCAGACTTACGAGAAACAAAATAAACTTTTGGGTACTGAGTATGGAAACGGAACCTTGAGAGGCTGGGTTGCAAATGGAGTAGGAAGGAAAAGAGAAGGCACCTGCTGAGACATGTGACCAGAAGACACCGGCCTGAGCAGCGCAGGCTCAGAGACAGCGTGGTGAGCACTGGTTTCGGGCATGGGGATGAGGCTGTTCGACTTGGCCTCCTTCTTTTCTTTGGGAAGATAGGGGTGCGTAGGTTGAAGACTATAGCTACCAGGAAAAAGTACACTTTAGCTCTCATCCACACCACGCGAAGTGCATTGGGCTTCTGATCTTGTTTTGTGATTTCACTTGTAAAGTCGGTCAACTATTGGGGAAGGGCGGACTGAAGGCCGCAGGATGCTAAAGGAGATGAGACATCTAAAGGGTGTCAGACCTGAGTACCTCTGGAAAACTTTTCCTGAGTCCCTTCTAATCCAACAACCTTAATATACTGCTAACAATTCCAGGATCTGAAATTAGATCCGGATTATCTATAGTACCTATCGTATCAGTTGCCCTTTTTGTGCCTGAACAGCACTTTGCAGTTTGTGGGTTTTTTTGGTTGATCTTTAATTCAGCACTTTGCAGTTTTATTGCCCCATGATATTGTAATTGCAGCATTTGTTTACTACTTATATGACGGTGGAGTTCCTAGAGAGGTGTTTTTCTCCTTTAGCATTAAGTGAAAAAAAATATGTGAGCAAATAAACAAATAGCCAGGCCTGGTAGCACATGCCTGTAATCCCAGCTAGTTGGAAGGCTGAGACACTAGACAAACCCCAGCTCAAAATAAGGGCTGTGATAGAGCTTAGTACTAGACTTCTTGGTTAGCACACAAGAGGCCCTGGGTTCAATTGTCACTACCAAATAGATGAAAACAGGTAGTGTATAATAATTGTGTTCACTTAGAAAACATGTGTCTGTACCTATATTTATGTGTGTGTGCTGGTGTAGTTCCATAGTGCATTTAGAAACAATGTGAATATAGGGCTTCAGTAGTCTACAGGCATAGTATTGGAAGCAATACAGTAGGAAGTAAAATATAACACCAGGAGACCAATTTAGCATAGAGGGCTCAGGGTGTTCACATTTGAGAAGAACCATGAGAAAGAACTGTTTCTTATACAAAAAATTATCTTCTCACTAGACTACGTCAAGTATATAACCAGTTTTCATGAAAGCCAACAGAGAAACAAAGCGCCTTTTTGTGGGTGGCCTTAGCCAAGCTATTTCTAAGACAGACCTACAAAATCAGTTCAGCAGATTTGGAGAAGTTTCTGATGTGGAGATCATCACACGAAAAGATGACCAAGGTAAATTTATAATTTTTCACTGGGTTGTTAAATGGAAATATAATTCAGGTCAAATATTACAAAATAAAACAACCCCAGAGGTGAATGTTAACTCTGAATAATGAAAGTGATATGTAATATCTAGAAGCACTATGTATGATGTGGAATTTGATCAAAATTAATTTCTGAAATAGGAAAATATCTAAAGCGTCATATTTTAGAAACATCATAATGTTTACTTGACATCATCTTATTCATTTTCTTTTGGAAATTTTAGTAATCATGCTTAGAAAAATACAGTCTTAGCTGGGTGTGGTAACGTACACGTGTAATCCCAATATAGACAGGTAGTCAGGCATGAGTGGTGGGAGGTGGTCTCTAGAACTGTTGACCCAGTACAGACAGTTCTTTCTGCATGTGGTCTAAGACTGTTGTGGATTCGCCAGCACTCTGGGTGGCTGAGGCAGGAGGGTCTCAGGTTCAAGCCCAGCCTGGACATCTTAGCAACTTAGCTAGACCCTGTCTCAAAACAAAGGGGATGCTGAGGATATAGCTCAGTGGGAACATCTTGGGTTCTAGCCCCAGTACCCGCAAAAAAGAGAGAATGAAAAATACAATCTTTGTATCTAACGAAAAATAAATGATTGTTCTTTGAAGGAATAAGTTTCCAAGAACATCTTTTAAATTTATAAAATTATTTTTTACTGTTCTCTAAGTGAGACTTTAAAATTTTTTTTTTCTTTTTTAGGAAATGCACAGAAAGTCTTTGCATATGTTAACATCAGAGTAGCAGAAGCAGACCTGAAAAAATGTAAGATCATCATATATTTTCTGTGCTATTTGTCATTTGGCATCACTGTGTAACTTAGGATAACTTTGGTTCTAAATCTAAATCTCACCAGCCTCTTCTAAGTTATGAACAGGTAAGAGAATTGTGGTATCCTGCATCTTGCCAGGTTTAGGTCAGTTCCATTTGTGCCTGCAAACTATGTACCATATTGCTAATGGGGTCACTTAAAACCTGGTTTTCTCAAATAATTTGGACAGGGGCCAAGGTTTCATAGAAACTCCCTGTTACACTTATCCTACTGAATGTTTGGCCACACTCCTCAGTCTGTTCATTTCTTGGGCATCTGGTTGTTGTTGATAAATACTATTGAGGCAGTAGAGTATTCCCTCATAAGCCCATCTCTGAAACTGTGATATCTCTTTTTATAAGCTTAATAAAGCTGAGGGGGAATGGTGGCCTTTGGTGAAGAGGAAAGGGGACATAATCCACAGTGCTGCTGATGCAATAATGTATTCTAGTTACTTTGAGGTCAGAAAGTCAGAAAAGGCTGGGCATAGTGGCACATACCTGTGATATTAGTACTTTACGGAAACTGAGTTGCCAACTCAGCAACACCCTGTCTCAAAGGAAAAAATTTTTTGAAAAGAGCTGAGGATACAGCTCACTGGTTTGATCTACAAGTACTGAAAAAAAAAAAAGTCAAGAGATTGCTAGACATGTAGAGCCTAGATGCAGAAGGCTACAGGTTCAATCCCTAGCACCACAAAAAAAAAAAAAAAGTCAAAAGAATTTAAAAGGAACATGCTTTTTGATAGAGGAAGAAGGCCATCAGTCTCCAGTCACTTCATTTGCAGAGATTACTGTGTTGTTCAGTGAGGAAACATGAAATTGTGGTTAAGAACATGTGAGCTTTGCTGTGATACCTGCTACCTGTCGCAGGTTAACAGTCTAAGCCCCGATTTGCTTATCTGGTAAATGAAATAATAGTGCCTCATAATATTACTGTGATGATTAAGTGAAATAATACATTGTACTCAGTATAGTACTTACCACATAGAAAATTATGTTAGTGATTAATTACTGTTAAGGAAATTGATAGAAAACATTTAGAAAAATCAACTAGGGCATAATAATTCAAACATAGTTTGATCATTTGCAATTAATTTGTTTACAGGTTATACAGAGGTAATTGGTATGAGTTGATAAAATAAAGTACTACAGGATTTCAAAATTTCTTCAGATTTGCCCTGAAAAGATTACATTGTGTTTCATAGTTACAGTATGGGAAATGACAAGGAAATAAACTAAATAAATGTCAGTTATTCACCAAAAGTTCTTGACATTAATTAATAAATAAACTGCAAATAAGTTTTGCAGATATGAGATAGGGAACATAAGAAATCTTCAGGTAAATGGTCAAGGTAAGATGGGAGCCTGAGCTACGTCTCTCTCTAGGTTACATTTTTTTTCTACTTTCTTTGTGATAAACAAAACTACTTTCCTTGATATTAATTATAAAAAGCATGCACTGAAGTATATTTTTGTATTTCCATATGCTTTTTTAGGTATGTCCATTTTAAACAAAACAAAATGGAAAGGTGGTACCCTACAAATTCAGCTAGCAAAAGAAAGCTTTTTACACAGGTAAGATTGCTCCTCATGGATTTAAACCCCATTTCTTTATAACAGTTTTTATATATTCACTTACTTGCTTTGAAATTATCAAGTAATATGCAGTACTGTTAGCAAATGCATACAAGTAGAACTGAAGTCTCTCTCAAACCTGATCCTCTTTGTCCCAGACCGCACCAAAAGAGAATTCATTGCATATACCTCTGTATATATTAAACTATTTTAAAAAGAATATTTTCTTTATTAAAACAAGTTTTTTTCTGGCATACGTAACCTTTCCCCTTCTTTGTAATGACTGTTAGTACAATTTCAGAGAGTAGTTGTAGCACAGAGTATTTTGTCCCTTCCACTGATGACATTTAGACTGTTTCCACCTTTATATGATTGTAGATGATCCTATATACGCTCAAGTGTTTTTCTGGGATTTACATCAGAAAGTGGAGTTACATGGACTGGGAATGTAGCTCAGTGGTAGAGTGCTTGACTGGCATGTGTAAGTCCTTAGATTCAATCCTTAGTACCACCACCAACAACAAAAAAAACCCAAACAAAAAGTGGTGCTGCTGAATCTTAGGGTTATGTACACATAAAATTTTAATACACTATTAAATTACTTATGTCGATTTAGATTCATGCTGTATCATACAAAGATATAAAGATAGTAACAGATACTTAGAGAAATAAAAGTAATTATACAAGTAATTTAAGAATAAGACAGTGTAACAACCTTTAGAACTTTAAAAAACCCTGGAGGTAAATTTTCAGAAGAAAAGATTAGTCTGGGAACTTTCGAATTAGGAAACATTTTAAGAATATGAATGGAGTAACCAGAAAAGTTGACAAGATTGTTTTAGACCAAGGAAAGATACAGTCTAAGTGGCAAGCAGCTCACTGGCACATGATTCAGGTGACTGGTCTCACGGAAAAGGTAAGGATTTGATTTTGTTTTTCAGCTGGCGGCCTCTGGCTGTGAACATGCACTTTCCATTCAGCAGCATTTGAATGTGACCATGGGCAGGCCCTGGTACCTTGTGCCCAATAGGAAGAGCGCATGGTGCTGCTGTCTTGGAGTATGTGTGCAAATGTGCTGGAGGATCATGGCTAGGAAGGGAAAATTGGAGACAGAGCAGAGGCAAAGAGACCAGTGTGGATTGATCAGAGCAGTTGTGCAGCCCTGAATGAGTTGGGGGTAACTTGAATTGGAAGGTTGAAATGGCATTCTCTGCATTAGGAGGGCAGAAACTATCAAAACAATTCAGGCTCTATAAAGACATGTCTTCCTCATAGGCAGGAGTAAAGGGAGGGAAGATCTATAAAATGCCACAAGTTCTTAAATTGATAAAGGAAAATTGAGGGAGTTTGTGATTGGTGGTCTTGGTTTGCCATCAAGGGAACCAAGACATCTGCTGAAGCAGAGCAAAGATGTCAGAGTGGACATCAGGGCCGGGGAAGCCAATTGGAGAGGGCAAGTCAGGAGGAGAGAAGCCTGCATGCTCAGCCCTCAACTGCTCAGTCGGCTGCAGCAGGAGGCTGATACATAAACTAGACTTCCACGGTGCATGTTTTACAGGGATCCCTATATCCCTACCAGGCGGTATAGATGTGCAAGTACGGGTAGGTCCCAAGTGTGCCTTGGTAATAAGTGAATAGCTGGTGTTTTTTATGTAATATCCTCCATGCTGTTTTTGGAATTCATAGTTGCTCTAAATTTCCTTGTTTCTTTTCTCTCACACTTTTTCTCATTGATAACTATTTTTTCGTTGTCAAAAGTTAGGGATGTTTTCAAAGAATGTATAATGATTAGTTTTAAAAAGGTTACCCAGGGACCTGGGATTTAGGTCGGTTCCACTGCCTGCCTTCCAGGTGCAAGGTCCCAAGTTTGATCCTTGGTTCAAAAAACAAAAAAAAAGATTACCCAACTATACCTACAGGATTGTCTAGATTACATTTATATTTATTTATTTATTCATTTATTTTTTGTGGTACCAAGGATCGAACTCAGGACCTTGCACTTGCAAGGCAGGCGTGGCACCACTGAGCTAAATCCCTGGCCCCTAGATTACATTTTTTTGGGGGGGGGGTACCAGGGATCGAGCTTGGGACCTTGCACTTGCGAGGCAAGCGCTGGAACCACTGAGCTAAATCCTCGGCCCTAGATTACATTTTTAAATGTATATATCTATGGATAGAACAAAGCTGAGGTAACTAGACAAAAATTTAACAATAGGATATGAGATAAGGAACCATACTTTGTTTTCTCATGTTCCCATGTTTTCCATTTATTCTACAATGAAAATGTATGCTCAGAAAATAATATAGGCCATTATGCTATTCAAAAACTATTCTACTTTTCTTTTAGTTTTTAATACTATAAAGCTTTTTACAGTGTTTAGGATCAACTGAAGGGAAATAACCATTTTCCATGGTTGGTCATTTTAACCCTTATGTATATTTTTTGTTTTGTTTTGTTTTTTTGGTACTGGGGATTGAACTCGGGTCCTCATGCTTGCACAGCAGGTGGCGAAACCACTGAGCTAAATCCCCGGCCCCCCTTATGTATATTTACCCTTTGATTCAGATTGGCCCAAGAGAGAGAAGAAGCAAAAGCAGAGAAAGAAAAATCAACAAGAGGCAAGACCAACTTGTCAGAAAAGATGGGAGGAGTGGATTTCCATATGAAAGCGTTGCCAGGGACAGAAGTACCAGGGCACAAGGTGAGTCTCCTCTGGTACCCTGAGCCAACCTAGGAACTGACACCTGAGACCACATGATTGTGGGTGTCTTGTCTAAAGCTAGTTGCTTTTTTTTTTTTTGGTACTGGGGATCAAACTCAGGACCTTGCGCTTGCATGGTGCCACTGAGCTAAATCCCCAACTGTAAAGCTAGTTGCTTTTTCCCCCTGCTTGCTTTGAAGTAGTTAACATAGATACTGCTTTATGGTTCTGAAAGTGTATTTGTAACTTAGATAAGCATAGTTCTTTGCCATTTTAAAGAAAGAAAATCAAAGCCCAGGCAGATGCAGTCTACCAAGAGATACAGATGTAAGAAGTACAGGTAGGTCCCACGTTTGCCTTTGCCTTTGTAATAGGTGGATAGCTGGTGTTTGTTTTTTTTTTTAATTGCCATATAAAAATTTATTATACCATATTTTGGGGGAATAATGACAAAGAAGTTAGTACTTGTTTAGTGCAGACACAATTTTTTAAAAATATTTTTGGTCACGGCTGGGGATTTAGCTCAGTGGTGCTGCCTCCTGCCTCCAAGTGCAAGGTCCTGAGTTTGATCCCTGGTACCAAAATATATATATATATTTTTGATCCACAGTTGGTTGAATCCATCGATGTGGAATTCATGGATATAGATAGATGGCTGACTGTACAGTGGATGCTCTGGTATACTACTCAGGTCCATCTCCCCATCCTTCCAGGCCTTGAAGCACTGATTACCTCAGCCTCTGAGAGTGCTACTAGCCCTCTCTGGGAACTGCCCTTGGCTGAGAAAAGCTTGTTTTCTAAAGGTCACACTTTTTTGGGACCCACCTATATCCAATGGATGGTCTATTTGGGAATATAAATGCCTAGCCCATTCACCAGTTTGGGACAACTCTCAAGGGCCACTCCAGCTTCAAAACAACTCAGTGCAATTGACTGAGGCCTCCTGTGTGAGTTTCCTGTTCCTGGTTGTTTTAACAAATAACTGTTGAGATGGTGGCTTAAAACAACATCAGTTTTTAACCTTAATGTTCTTGAGGTAAGCAGTTTGAAATGGATCTCACTGGTCTAAAGTAAAGTGTCAGCAGAACCCCATTCTTTCTGGATGCTTGGTATTTTTTATGTAATATCCTCCATGCTATTTTTGGAATTCATAGTTGCTCTAAATTTCCTTCTCTTTTTTTTCCTCACACTTTTTCTCATTGATAACTATTTTCATTGTCACAAAGCTAAGCCCAACAGTAATAACAGCCCACTATGAGTTCAACTTTTTAAAAATTATATTTGTGTGTTATTAATTTGTTTATATTTAATAAATATACTGTATATTATAAATACATTCTTTTCTCTCTTTCTCTCTAGAATTGGGTTGTCAGTAAATTTGGAAGAGTCTTACCTGTTCTTCACCTTAAGAATCAACATAAACATAAAATATCCTTTGTGATTAGCCTCTCAGTACTTTTTACCAGTCTGATAAACACTTGCAAAATACATTTATAATTGCACTGCCTTGATCAATAAATTGTTGGATATTGATTTAAAAATTTGTATTTTCCCACTTTGTAGGCAAGGTAAGATCTTATTACCTACATATATAAAACAAAGAATTGTGAGAGAATGTCATGAGGTTTTACATAATTAAGAAATGAAGTAATGGAGCTGGGGCTTTAGCTCAGTGGCGCCGCACCTGCCTCCCAAGTGCAAGGTACTGAGTTCAGTCCCCCGTACCAAAAAAAAAAGAAATATGAAGTAAGAAATACAAATGATGAATGCCAACAAAGCAGTTTTATTTATGGCTTCATTATACATCTTGTTGCATGTGAATTCACAACAATTGGTAATGGAGCTATAAAGGGTTGAAAGAACAAGGGCCCATTGTTAAAGAAGGCTTTAGAAGAACTGAAATGGTTTTCAAATTACTAGAAAAGTAGTAGGAAGTAGTTAAGTGTAGTGACACAGACTTGTAATCTCAGCACACCGTGGGAGGCCAAGACAAGAGGATCTCAAATTTGAGCCTAGACTGGGCAGCTTAGCGACTTAGCAAGACCTTCTCTCAAAGCAAAAAATTAAAAAGGGCCTGGGTTGTAGCCCAGTATGCAGGTTCTGGGTTCAATCCCCAGTACCACCCCCTCCCCTCAAAAAAGTGGTAGAAAGAAAGAGGAAAATGGAAAATATTACATAAAAATATGTAAGCCAGCAGAAGAATGGTGGACAGAGAAATAATGTTGAGAGAATGTTGAGACCAAGCAAATTCTGATCCCTGTTCAATGAGAACAGTTTGTCTGAGACCTTGAAGAGGTGATGTCATGGCCTTCTGTGTAGAGGGTATGTATACATTATCAGAGGGTTGGCTATAATACAGTCTTAAGTTCTTCCAAATGATGGTGGTAGTACTTGGTTTTAATTCTGGAAAAGTCATAGCTCAATTTCAACAACCCTAATGGGTTAATCTTGGTAGAAAATTGAGAGTAAGATGAAGTAAATAGCTTGCTTGAGATTAAACACTATTCTTTTTTGTTTCACCAGATTGATATGTTTCCCCTAACACTTAAGTGCCTTTGCTTTGTTCCTTGACTGTGGGTAACATCATGAAATATGATCCATCAAAATACTGCCACAACTTAAAGAAGATAGGGGAGGATTTCACAAATAGTATTCCTATAACTAGCCTCACTTGGGAATTGGAAGGAGGCAATGAGCCTATGAGTAAGAAACGGCAAAGAGAGTTCTCTGACTGTCATGATCCTCTCAAGAAGATCATGAAAGTACAAAAGAGCCAGGGTTCCACTGTGAGTCCAAGGACCAGTTGGGTAATGGAGAATAACATATTACCACAGCAACAAGCTGAACAAAAAGCACCTCCTGATTCCATTACTCTTTCTAAATCACACCTTGTACTTGATTCTGATGCTCAAAAACTTAAAAATATACTTTGTCAGACTTCTAACTTGGAAGCTGTCAGGAAGAGAAATAGCATGGATGATGATGATATTGATTCTGAAGATGAATTAAGAATGATACTTGCAAAAGAGGAAAATTTACAGAGAACCTCATGGTCCTCCATCAGTTACTGAAAATGATCCCTTTGAAGTTGTAAGGGATGATTTCAAATTGGATGTTCATAAACTTCATTCTTTATCACGTGTATGTATGAATAATGTCTCTTGCCATGTTAGTGACAATATGGGAAATGACTGTATGATTCAGGTGATACAGATGAACTCATTGCAATGAAAAAAAACATCAGTAAGGTAAAAAACAGTGCAGAATTTTCTCAAACAGAAAAACCTATAAGCAAGAAATCTTTCAAAAAGAAAGAGCTTTCCGGTCACTGTAATAAATACAAAAAAGAAAAAACAAAGAATCAGCCGTTAATCATGGAGTGAAGCCTTTGTCTGATTCTAGCAGCAGTGACAATGAGGAGTCTGAAAGAGATGAAGAATATAAAGCCATGATGAAAAACTGCCCCCGAATTAATCTCACTCTGGCTGATCTGGAACAGCTGGCTGGCAGTAATATGGGGGTTCCAGAAAATACTGAGAGCAGTGGCCCACAGAGTACCACAAGCTGCAAGTTTGATAGAGCTTCCAAGAGCCCCAAGGCTCCCCGTAGCATCTACACAGGCAAACAGTGCATTTGTCCTGAGGAGATTCTGGCTTCCCTTTTAAGGGAAGAAAACATGCACGGTAAACAAACCACAGGAAGGTAAGAAAAAGCCAAAATTTCAGGCATTCAAGGGAATAGGGTGTCTCTATGGAAAGGAATCGATGAAAAAGACCTTGAATATTGCCTCAAATAATATTAATGAAGAACAAAGTTCCTTGAAACATGGGGATTCCAATAGCATTTCCATAGAAAATAGGCTGCCACATGCTAATGGCTAGCCAAGCAAATTAACTTCATGCCAACATACAAAGAAGAAAAATGACCTAAATAACATTCAGCCTCAAAGACAGTTAACTTATGAGACCCAGGATCACAAGGTCGTCTCCCCAAGAAGTTCAGAAAAGGAAAGTAGAAATCTTATTTCTAGTCTGTTGCCATTAAAAGGTAAGAAATCCTTAAGTCTTAGTGCAAAGATTCACAAGATAGGGTTTGATAAAGATAATTGCCATGGTACCCAACAGAGAGAAGAGGCTTCAGAGGAAGAGGAGTCTGATTCCAGCAGCAACACATCTAATGTGAAACCACCAAAGTACTGTCCTGGGGAAGACACTCAGGAGGGCATGGCTGATTTCTTACTTTCTCTTAGTAATTCATTAAGTATGGATGCTAAGGCTAAGCCCGTTGAAGATAATCAGAAGCGTTTGGCAGCCTTGGAGGCAAGGCAGAAAGCAAAAGAGGCACAGAAGAAGCTGGTGCATAACGCACTGGCAAATTTAGTTAAGTATATTTTCAATGCATGGGTTTTATAAAAACTCTTCCCATGAAGGTGTGCCTCCTTAGAACTCATTGTCTTCTTAGAATTTGCCACTTTGCAGGTTATGTGTCCTTGAATTAGAAGCTGCTTTCACCCTAAATATTTAATGCATCCCAAAGGAAGTGAGATTAAACTCTAATATTTACAGAAAACATATGAAATTCATCTAAAATTTTATTTAAAATCTGGGATGTAGCTCAGGTACCTCATCTGTCTAGTGTGCATTCAGCTGTGGGTTTGGTGCCCAGTACACACACACTCAAAATATCCCCCAAAATTTCTTCAACATTTTATCTCTTTTTTTTCCTTTCAGTACCAGACATTGAACCCCAGAGCCTTACATAACATCCCTAGCCTTTTTTTTTTTTTTTTTAATTTTGAG
>NW_004624868.1:4043287-4078431 GCF_000247695.1 Heterocephalus glaber
AGCCTTACATAACCCATCCCCAGCCCTTTTTTTTTTTTTTAATTTTGAGACGTAGTCTAACTAAGTTGCTCAGGCTAGCCTCAAGCTTATAGTTCTCCTGTGTTGGCCTGCAAGTAGTATCATGATTATTTTCATTTAGAAACTCTTAGCAGATATGATGATTACAAAGTGATTTGTATCTTGCCAAAGCTTGCTAATATTTACTATAATGAGCCCCTGTACTTTGCTCTAACAGTTAAGTCCACTTTCGTGTTTTGGGTGTTTTGGTATGGGGGATCAAATTCAGGACCTTGCACTTGCAAGCCAGCCACCGGAACCACTGAGCTAAATCCCCGGCCCTAGTTCACTTTTACATGCTAGATTGACAAGACAGAGATGATGATCCTGCCTTTCATACAGGTGTTGGTTCATAGTGTGGTGAGCAGACATTCATAGTTTAGTACAGTGGAACGCTAAGCTTGGTCGGGGTTGCCTGAGACATGGGAAAGGATAAGTAGGAATTAGTGGCAAATGAGCAGGAAGGATTAAGAAAGATGTTCCAAGAAAGGGGAGCAGTTTGTACAAAAGTGAACATTTTCAGTCAGTAAGATTGAGATTTGTAGAATGTGGGTTAACAAGAAATGAGACTACAGTGATAAATAGGGCTGAGGTGTGGAGAGCCTGTGGAGATTGGACTTCATTCTTAAGGTCATGAAAAAACAGTCAAAATTTTAAGCATTGAAGATTACCTATGTACATTTCAGAATGGGGGTTAGGAAACTACAGTTCTCAGGCCATCTGGCCCATGCCTTGTTTATGTACTGCCTTCAAGCTTAGAATAGTTTTTGAATACAGGACAGAGACTATAAGTGGCCTGTAGAGTCTAAAACACTTATTGTTTGGCCCTTTAAAGAAAAAGTTTGTCACCCTCTATTTGGGAAAGATCCTTCAGGTCATGATGAAAATGAATTGAATGGGTCAAATCTAGAGACCAACAGAGACTTCAGGAGGTAGAAGGCCAGAACCAAGGAAGCAGTGGTAGGAAGAGATTTAAAGATAGCAAAAAAGTTGGATTGAGAGGACTTGGTGATCATTGGATATGGAGAAAAAAAGAGTCCTAAGTTTTGGGTCTTAGACAAATAGCAGATGATAATGGCACTCACAACATAAGAATGGGAAGGAGCGATAGTAGGGGGAAGGAAATGATGGGTTGGACATGTTTCAGTATGAGGTTGAGTTATCTTAAAGTGGTGCTTCTAATGGCTTCCCTAGGATGGACCTCCACAGGACAAGCTGACACACATCATCTTTGGTTCTGACAGTGAAAGTGAAATGGAGGAGGCATCCACTCAGAAGCAAAACCTGCCAGGAGAACTTGTGAAAGTAAAATGTACCAGATGTCCCTGAGGACATTTGTCTACTTTGCAGATCCACATCTATTGTTCCATTTTAAGACCTCTGTAAAATAGCCAGTCCACACTGTGATGACAGGGTTCTAGAGATCTTAGCCCACATACTCCCATGTTTTCTACATCAAAGTCACATCAATATTAGTGAAAGATGGCAGGGACTAGTGTAATAACTGCCCCTGAAATTCAACTGGCATTGAGGACTCCATAAGAGCTAGTTAGTGAGCCCTGGGTCAAAAGTTCCCATCTAGCCAGGTGTGGTGCATGCCTATAATCCCAGTACGTGGGAGGCTGAGACAGTAGGATCACCTCAAGTTCAAGGCCACCCTGGGCTACTGGATGAGTTCAAGGCAAGCTTGAACTACTACATATGGAGACCCTGTCTTAAAAAAGAGTTTCCATCCACTCCACCATTTGCTTGTTCTTGGTATATTTATCTGGGTTGTTTTTAAATGTGGTGAGACTTCATTATGAAAGAAATGCTGATTTCCTCCATTAAAAAAATGTTTCTCTTTTCATGTATATAATAGGAATCCAAGGGTAAAGCATCTGGGAAGCTGTTTGACGGTGAAGATAAGGAATCTGATTCTGAGGATGACAGTGACAGGTTCAAAATTAAACCTGTTTGAGGGCAGAGCCGGACAAAAGGTTAGTGAAGACTAAAAACTGAAAAGCTTATAGCATTTCTATACTCCTTAAATCTAGGTAAATGTAGGCAGGTCTGGGCCTCCATTATAGGATTGGCTATTTCTTTGGGAAGGGAATCCTATGGGGAAGATTCTGATTGGCTCATGGGCAGGTGATGTTATGCAAACGTTATTGATGTGAATTTCAGGGCCTGGGGAGGGACACTTCGAGAGTCTTCTTTAGAAGCAATTTCTTGGGAATGTGGTTCTCACTTGTGTTTACTTTTTGTCTGTGTAGCTCATGGATTTACAGTTGCACTTTGGCAGTGATGACAGATTCCAAATGGACTCTAGATTTCTAGAGAGTGACAGTGAAGAGGAACAGGAAGGTAAATGCTTCATTGTTCAAAAGGTCTTGATGTGAGAACTAGAGATGTGAGAAATCTCCTTCATATTAAACACAAGAAGAAACTCTACACCTGAGACATTGGAGAGTTTGTAATCAAATGTTTTTGGTTAATGTTTCTTAAATTTACTTAGTAAAATTTAATTCCTTGAAGCTGCCAAATAGGACAGGAATAGATAGCATCCACTAAACATGCAGTTTCTTCCATTTCATTCCTAACAGAGGGAAAGGCGAAGTCCCTGGCAGTCTCAGTAGTGTGGCAGGTTCTGGTGAAGGCTATGGAGGATGGTTAAGTCACCCTTGGCTTTCTAATAGGAAGAGTCTTTTGTCTTCCACTGCTGTGCATGCTGGGTGCATGTTTTAAAAAGCAGTGTACCAAGGGGCCAGAGATTTAGCTCAGTGGCGCCATGCCTGCCTCGAAAGCACAAGGTCCTGAGTTCGATCCTCAGTACCAAAAAAAACCACCACAAAACAAAAAGCAATGTATCATTGAATGGCATTCTGTTGAATTCATCCTTATTTAGATGTATCTGAGAGGAATGATCCTATTAGAAGTATCCTAATTCTACTTTCTATGGCATTTTTTATAACAGTGGTTCCATATTATCTATAAAATCTTACCTCCTGCCGGGTATGGTGGTGGGTATGGTGGTGCGTGCCTATAAACCCAGTACTCAGGTGGCTGAGGAGGAGGACTGTGATGAGTTCAAGGGCAGCCTGGGCTACATAAAGAGATCTTGTCTAAATAAAAGAAAAAAAAGATTTTACCTCCTACATGGCCACTTTGAATAACCTCTCCCTAAATCCCTCTCCTAATCTCAGAATCTCTATCCTTGTCTTTTGTATTTTCTCCTTCCTAGGTTCATCTAATTTGCACCTTAATCCTCACCTCATTTGTGCACCCTCTTTCTCATATAGTTTCTGATGAGTCTGTTGATTCTTTTAGGAAACCAAGGTCAGAGAGGCTTACAGTAAGTTTTGCATGGTCCTCACCACCTTATGTATTTAACCTGACACTCTACATCAGATTTCCACTCAAAATCCCATATGGAAAGCAAAAGAATGAGCAGAACCTCGAGAAGAGCCTATATTGTAGTTAAAGATAGTGGTTACTTTGCTAACTCCTGCCTCTCTTGTCTGTTTCAGTACCAAAAACAACCTCTCATGTGCAGTGGCATTTTTCCAAATGGCTCTCCTATCTTCTTTTCCTTCCTCTTTTTTTCTTAAATTTTTTCCTGCCCAACTTGTTTATTTTTTTTGCGGTACTGGGGATCGAACTCAGGACCTTGCACTTGCAAGGCAGGTGTGGTGCCACTGAGCTAAATCCCCAGCTCACTGCCCAACTTTTGAGACACAATTTTTGTTTATTCCACAAATAAAAAGCACAGCAAGACTGCATCACCTCCGCTGTTCTTACCATTATATTCTGCTTTCCAAATGATTACTATTAGGTTAAAATTGAAGTTGCTGTTTTTAGAAGCTAAAATTATTGAATATTAGCATTTTCATGTTTCACCCTAGTATAATGTAAACTTTGGTACTTTGTTCCTTTGGCGTATGTATTTCCTTTGTTTCCTATGTGCCTCCTCCCACTTCTGGGGATCTGCTGTGTCTTTCTTACCTCATACTCCACCTGGAGTATAAAGCATTTCTTCATCCAATTGAATACAGTCCCTCCTTTTTTTTTTTTTTGAGACAGGGTCTTGCTGTGTAGCCCAAGGTTGCCTCAAACTCACTGTGATCCTCTGCTTCAGCCTCCTGAGTGGTGGGATTATAGGTGTGTGCCACCATGCCCAGCTCTACCTCCTTTGAACCCCTAGAAACTATTGGGGCTTCTCCATAAAAACTTAAGTAAGCATTTTATTCTAGTTTCTGTTGTTTATTTTCTGCAGTAAGTTAAGGCTTTTAAAAGCTTAGGTTTCTTTCAAATATCTATGATCCAAACTATCTCTTTGACTTGGTACTCTGATATTTGTCTATTTTTAGTAGTTGAGAGTAGCAGCTTATGAAGTTCTATGATGCCTTCAGAATGACGGGTACATGGCTTTTTTTCCTGCAATACTTAGGACTGAATCAAAGACTGAAGCAACTATTTATTCAAATATCAAATTAACAGTAAATTTATTCTTTTTTTTTGGTACTGGGGATCGAACTCGGGTCCTTCTGCTTGCGAGACAGGTGGCAGAACCTCTGAGCTAAATCCCCAGCCTAACAGTAAATTTTTTATCTTTCCCTATCCTTATTACTTTTAGACTTCATATAATCTACAGTATATTTTTTGAATGTTAAAAATATCAAAGTCTATAATCACTTTAGTTTTATAATTAGCATCTTGCTGTATTATATTCAGTCTTACTGTTAAAATTTTAGACTTGCCACAAAAACTATTAAATCCAAATTTCACTTTCATAATTACAAATAAAAGTGAGACATTTTATTTGCTGCTCATGTGACTTTTTTCACTTTGCTGTACTATGAAGTCTTGTGCATGGGAAGTTAGTGAAATGAGATCCAATGTTTTTTACCTCCTGATATACTCTGGATATGTTTAGGTGCTTGTTTTAAGTACTGGGTGATTGATATTTTTCAAGTTATATTTGTGAAAAGATACTAATTGAAGATACTAATTGTCTTATTTCCTGAAAGAGGTCAATGAAAAGAAAACGGCTGAGGAAGAAGAGCTTGCTACAGAAAAAAAGAAAGCTTTGAATGTTGTGCAAAGTGTTTTGAACATCAACTTAAACAACACTACAAGCAAAGGGCCAGTAGCTGCTAAGAAATTTAAGTATGGTTTATATTCTGTCCCATTCTACCATATTTTCCCTTGCCATAAATGTCTTCTTTAAGTGAGTTTAAAAGTAGGTCTTTTTGTTTTATTCCCACTTTTTTGCAGTGCTGGAGATTGAGCCCAGGGTTTTGCATGAATGCTAGGCAAGCACTGCATCACTGAGGTACACCCTTAGTTTTGCTGGGTCATTTTTGACTTATTAGAGCATTTGGCAACATCTGTCAGGTTCTTAAGAATATTCTTTGACCCAGTGATTCACTTCAAGAAACTAATTAAATTATTACATACACAGATGTTATTCCTTTATTTACATGCATAGATGTCTTAATATTCTATTAGTGAAACAACTGAAAACCATTTTATATATTAACTCTAAAAATTTTTAAGCTGGAAAATTTCAAACATATAATTTAGAGAGACTAGTGTAATAAAACCTCAGTATCAAGCTTCTAAGATCACCAACACATGACCACTTTTCTATATCTATATAGAGATCTATATCTGTATTATATATCTATAACCCTAGCCTTATCCAATGGAATATTTTATGCAAATTCTAGATAGTATGTTATTGTATCTGTATGTATTTTTAGTATATTTAGAATAATTTTTGAGGTTAACAAAAGATTCAGAGAAACTCAAAAGCTGATACTTAAAATATTATTTCTAGGGCCAGAGATTTAGCTCAGTGGTTTCACCACCTGCTGCACAAGCACAAGGAGCCGAGTTTGATCCCTGGTACCAAAAAAAGAAATACATACATACATATATATATTATTTCTAGTAAGATCATAATACTCTTCTTTGATATCATTTAGCTTCATTTTCCACCCAGAATTTGCCATTAGGTTTTACACTGTAGTTTTGATTTATCTCTTCCAGCCTTTATTTTTTTCTTTTTTACATAGGGATATCATACATTATCCAACGAGTCATGACCACATCACTTATGAAAGAACAAAAGATGATAAACCAAAAGAAAGGTAAATCAAGCTATCTTTTACCTTACAGTTCTGCTAAGCTGCTGAGATATAATGACTTGAAATCCCATAGAAGAAATTTTGTTTGAACAATTGAAGTTTATTAGCTCTGTTTACAATCTTAACAAAGGATTTTGTTTTATTCTTATTTTATTTATTTATTTATTGGTACCAGGGATTGAACTCAAGACCTTGCACTTGTGAGGCAGGCAGTGGCACCACTGAGCTAAATCCCCAGCCCTATACATTTTTCTGTAATGGGCCAGATAGGAAATATTGTAGGCTTTGCATACCTGACAACCTGTTTTATGATGACTCCCCTGTACCTTTGTAGTAGAAAAACAGGATATGAGGAAAATGTGTTCTAATAGAAGTACTAATGGATGCTGGAATTTGCCTTTTATATGAAATCATCTTTATTTTTCCCCAGTCATTTCAAACTATAAAAAAAATACTTGATGTGCATTTAAGAGATACAGGCAGCATCATGGACTTGACTCATGGGCCATAATTTGCTAGCTCTTGGTTTAGGTTATGTTTTCCTGAGAGTATCATAGAGTCAATCTTTGCTTAAAAGTCATTTCTTAAATTTCCTATCATTTGCCTTCTGGGTATTAGGAATCTTCAAAACCATGAGGTTCTGGCTGCTCTAAAAAAATTCTCTCTCCAGTTATACTCTTCTCATTTTACTATAAGCAGCAAGAAGCAGACAGACAAAATACCTTCTACATTTCCCTAGATATCTTCTTAGCTAGACAACCCATATAATTAGGTCCATTAATACAGGTACCAGATTTTTTGATCTTTCTGCCACCACATGACAGGAGTCCCCTTTCTTCCAATTTCCAGTTATACTTACCTGCAAGCCCTTACCTGCAGTCTCCTCATCTGAATCTTCTCAAAGGCCATGTAGTTTCTACTAACAGTTTCTTCAAGATCTGTTAAGTTTTTGTTATGACCTTACCCTCAGAGTCACATGCTGTCACATCTGCCTAATCTCTTCATTAAAATAGTTTACTACATCCACCCCATGCTCAAGAGATGAAGAAGTTAACTTGCACCTCTTGAAAGAAGTTATCAAGGAGTTTCTGAAGCAGTCTTCAAACTTTTTTTTTTTGGTACCAGGGATCGAACTCGGGTCCTTGCGCTTGCACAGCAGGTGGCGAAACCACTGAGCTAAATCCCCGGCCTTCAAACTATTATATGGTGGTCCAATAATAATTACCTGGAACTATCTGGATGGACACTATTTTTTAGTCCAGCTCAGTTTCACTGGAGGCACGTCTGTCTTAAAACCTCGCCAATTTGGTTTATTTTATAAAATATGAACAGGTTTTCTCTTTGACATGGTGTCTAAGTTATGTAGGACATCCTGTTTACTTACATTGTAGGTAATTCATTAAGAACTTCTGGCCTGTCATATTGAAGGGACACTTAACAGGAAGGATTTTAATCTGTGTGTGTGTGTGTGTGTGTGTGTGTGTGTGTGATTAAGGATTGAACCTCAGTAATGGTGTTCCACTGAGCTATATCCCTAGCCTGTTTTCTTTTTTGTTTTGTTTTGTTTTGAGACAGGGTCTCACTAAATTGTCGAGCGTGACTACAAACTTGCAGTCTTCCTGCCTCAGCGTCCCAGAGAGCTGAGAAGGATTTTAATCTTTCATTAGTTAAAATCTCAATATTAGAAATGGCCATGTAACTTTTTATCTGAGCTCAAAAAGAAAAGCATATTCATTCCTAAATATAGAGAATTATAATAACATAAAAATTTCATTCCTAAAGAAACTAGATTTAGCATACTTGTAATTCATTTCTAAAACTGAATTATTTATTTTCCATCACTTCTGTAAAATTCACTTTTAGAACTTAAAATGATCTTAGAGGTTGTGTTCATTTTGCAGCTGGGGAAATTTCAGGTGCCCCAAAGCTAAGTGACTTTTTTACAGCTAATGGTTTCAGTGTAATTTTTTTTGTTGGTTTTGTTTCCGAAACCAGGAATTGAACTCAGGATTTTGCACTTGTGAGGCAGGCATGGCGCTACTGAGCTAAATCCTTGGCCCCTTTTTTTGTTGTTTTTGAGACAGGGTCTCACTGTGTAGTCCAGGCTGGCCTTGAACTCAATGTGTAGCCCAGGCTAGCCTTGCACTTACAGCAGTCCTCCTCCCTCAGCCTCCCAAGTGCAGGGATTACAGGCATGTGCCACCACGCTTGGCTCAGTATAATTTCTGAAATGTAGTTTAAAAGAAAGCAATAGAAGAATGTGATTCACATTTAGAGTTTGTATCTATAGTTTTATGTTTTTTTAAAAAAGCTTATTGGTCAGGATTTTGTATGGATCTTAGTTGTTGAAAGGATGGAATTAAACTTATCCAAGTGTTGGGGAGGGGGGATTAAGTTATCCAAAGAGTTTACCTTTCCTGAATTTTAGGAATTTCCAAAACTTGTTTCTGTCTGATGTGCCTGTCTATATATATATGTCACTCTAGCAAAGCAAAATGGAAGAAAAGGGAGGAAGCTGAGAAGCTACCTGAAGTGTCTAAAGATATGTATTATAACATTGCTACAGACTTGAAAGAAATATTCCAAGATACAAAAGATACCACTGAGAAAGAAAAAGACAAACCTAGACACAAGGGATGTGGCAGAGAGAAGAATGAAGAAGTCCACAGTGTCGTAGCCCTGATGAGTGGGGCTGAGCAACCCAGCAAGTTTATGTTCTCTTTTTTTGATTCAGACTCTAAAAATGTAAAAGAAGGTACTTTTCCTTTTTTTCTCCACTTTTTCATTTCAGGCAGACTGTATTTAATTGATGGTCTCCATTAAGTGATAGATTTATCACTGTCTGAGTAAAGGATTATTTCTGTCACTTAAATGAACAATATGAGATTCAGTGCTGCATGATTGTAAATGTCATGTTCCTAAAGCCGTGAAAACTTGTTTTGCTCTTAGGGAGTGAACTTTTGGCTAGCTCCACATAAAGAGAAGCCAAAGAATAATTCATTGGATCTCTTCTTACTTTAGCCATCATGAAGAAGTAAAATAAATCATTTGAATTGCTCCATGTCTTAAATGCAGTTAGATGCCATGACTTACACAAAACTAGTGCTGTAAATGGTAGGAGAAAGGAAGAAGTAGATAACCTTGGTTTTATACAAATATTCTGTATCATCACTATGCCAGTTATTTCAAACTTTATCCCTGGACATTTGCCAGAACCTAGAGAAGTGTATAGAACAACACCGATAATTTTGCATACTATTTCAAGAGATTTACCTCTTAAGGCAAACCTAGGCCACATCTGAAAATACCTGTTCTTTAGGAGGCTGCTCCGTACCTAGTGTTCACGATACATGTGCAGCATCCTGGAAGTTCACTATAAAAAGCAGGATAAACCTGGTATTGTGGCACATAACTGTAATCATAGGGTAAGGGAAGCTGAGGCAGGAGGATTCCAAGTTTGAGCCCAGCCTGTGCAACTTAGTAAGACTCTGTCCCTAAATTTTTAAAAAGGCTGGGAATGACATAACAAAGGTCTTGGGTTTGATCTCCACTACCACCAAAAACAAAAGAGAGAAACAAAAAAACAGTGTAGACCTGTCCAACAGAATCCATGCACAGGTACAGTGATTCTATTGAAAGATCAGCCTTTAAAATATTATGTATGTATACAGCAGATACATATCAAATGTCTGCTCTGTGATATTCCAAAAGAAACTACTGCAATGTGGTAGTTTTTTCAAAATTGTAAATATGACACAATGTGACATATGCTCTGCTTATTTTATGTTCTTACCTATGTTGTACATCTGAGCACCAAAGTCAGAACAACTATTGAGTGTAGTTGATGGGCACAGAGAGCCACGTGTAAGAAATTGACCTTAAAATGATTCCTAGTCACCACAACCCAGGTTTTTTAAATACCTGAAAAAGTTTGAAGACTTGTGAGGTTAACTTTTCAGATCTTATAGCAGTAGCTTTTTCAGTGGTTCTAGAAAGAGGATATTGGGAATTGAAAATGTAAAGATATATCTTTTTTGTCATTTATAAATAAGTGGGATGGAAATCTGGTTTTACTAAATCATGTTGTATTTTATTTAGGCTTCTACTTCACAGATGCCATAGTTATTTTGTTCTCTTTTTAAAAGTTATATTTCTCATTTATAAACCTTTAGTTTTTATGCCTATTTATAATGTTATTATATTCTCTATTTGATCACTTTTAGCAATGCCAAAATTAAGATAGTAGCTTGTTTCAATATGTGAAAATTGAAGAAGGTGATACTTACTTTAGGAGATGGGGCTATAGCTCAGTGGTAGAGTGCTTGCCTAGGATGCACAAGGTCCTAGGTTTGATCTCCAGCCCTGCAGAAGAAAAAGGAAGAAAGAATAAGACACTACCTTGGAAATTCAGATATATGTACATGGTGAAAGTAATCAGTTGAATGTGTTCAGAAATACTTGGTTGCTCAGTTACCATCCCATTTTATTTTTTTAATTGTCAAAATGATATAGAAACCTATAAAGTTGAAACAGTGCAACCTGGGAAAATGGTCTGGCAAGAAGATCCTCATTTTCAAGACAGCACTTCAGAAGAGGAAGATGTTACTGAAGAAAAAGATCACAAAAAGCCCAGCCCTGAGTAAGGGATTTGTTTATGTGTGGGTTTATTTCATAATTTTTAAAATATAAGTATTTTGGAAATTACTTAGGTTAACATTCATGAGACAACCTAATTTTCTCAGCCCCTATAGAGGTTTCTTCAGCCTTTTTATAATGGAGAAGGTGTTATCATTTCCTTGAGATTTGGATAACACTGCATGGGGGATAAGATGAGCTTAGGGAATGAGCCTAGAACAGGATGTTGCAGTTGGCTGGGGGCCTCCCTATGTGAAACACTAGCAAACAGGGTAGCAATGGTAGAAGTGAGAATATTACTATCCATAGTTGGGAAGAGAGACTTTGTACCTAAACAAATTATCAGATTGATAGAAGAATGTTGAAAGCACAAAACAGTTAATTTTCACGAATAGTTTATATTTTCAGTGGAAATATTTCTTCTTAAATATTAAAAGTTAACCAATATCTGTCTTTTTCTCCCTCCTTCCCTTTGCAGAGAAGCATCATTTCCCGAAAAAGAGACCACTAGATTTTTCTTTTTCTCTAATAATGATGAAAGACTTCATGGTAAGCCTTTTTTTCTATTGAATGGTATAGAACAGATAATAGCACAGTTCTTACGCACACTGAAGTGCAGTGACTCACATTTGGGAATTCTGACCCTCTACAATGGCCTGTGTTGACTTGGAACACTCTTTGGGAACTGAGAGATCCTCACTCAGTATGTTCCTTGCTCACTGATTATCATGCACAAGGACTTGCTTAGATGCTAGATATAATGCCATGAAAATCCACATGAAAACCTCCAGGCTGATGGTGAACTCACTTTACTTTTTCATTGCTGTTTTCTATTTTGTGGTACTGAGAATTGAACTGGTGAGTACTCTACCACTGAGCTTTATCCTCACCTCTTTCCATTTTGAGACAGAGTCTCAATAGGTCAGTACATTTGCCAAGGCTAGGCTTGAATTTGTAATCCCCTGCCTCAGCATCCCCAAGTTCTGGAATTACAGGCATGTGTCACCGTGCCCAGTTTTTATTTTTTGAGACAGGGTCTCCCTAAGTTTCCGGGCTGGCCTCAAACTTTTAATCCTCTTGTAGCTGGCAGTCATGGGCTACCTCCTTTTGGGGGGCTGTGGGGGGTGCATACAAAAGCACTATGTAGATCAGGCTGGCCTTGAACTTACCATGTAGCCCAGGCTGACCTCGAACTGGTGGCATTCTTCCTGCCTCGGCCTCCCAAGTGCTAGGATCATAGGTGTGCGCCACCATGGCCAGCTTTTGTTTCTGATCAAGGCTATTTGGAGTCCTATATGCCTCACTTATCTGTATGTTAAGCTCTTTTCCCGCTTGGGAAGTTTTCTGCCATTATTTCTGTGAAGAGATTTTTTTATGTCATCTGCACTCTCTGCTATTTCTTCATTGACTCCAATCAGTCTTATGTTATTCTTCTTTGCATCATCTAGCAGCTGCTGGATTGATTTCTCATGTTCCCTTACAATTTTAAAGCAGTTTTTCTTTTCCTAGTCACTAATTGCAATCTTATCTTTTATATCTGAAATTCTGTCCTCACATTGGCTCATTCTGCTGTGTAGACTTTCAGTGGAGTTTTTCATGTCCTAGAAATCTATTTGCATCTGTTTTATGGATTCCATTTATTTCCTATGTTGGGATTCCATCATGTTCCTGAGCTCCTCTCTAGATTTATTAATGATGTCTTGCACTAGGGGCACAATTTCTCCTGTTATCTGAGAAATTATTTCTGATTTCATTTTTTCCAGATCCCCTTTTGTTGCCAGTTCAGTGAGTCCAGGTGGTTGAGTATCAGAGTGTTCCATCTCATTTCCCTTTGGGGTTGCTGTAGGTGATCTGGAAGTCTGGTTTTGAGACTTATTTATGTGTCTTCTCATTTTGACCGGGGGTGGGGTGGGGTGGGGTGCTGTTGGTGCCTGCGCGGATTACCTCCTCTGAGCTGAGAGAGGTGGGACAGGGGCTGGGAGCAGCGATAGGGATGGTGGCCGGGAATCCCCTTCCTCTGGACCAGGAGCAGTGGGACGGCGGCTCAGAAGCCCCTACCTCTGGGCCAGGAGCAGCAGGACTCAGTACCGTGGTCTTGTGGTCCGGTGTCCTCTGCGTCTTTGTAGTGTGGAACCAGGTGGCTGCCTGTCTGCAGCGGGCTGATTGTGTTCCCAGCTTTTGTTTCTTTTTATTCTTAAAGCATAGAACAAGGAAAAACAAGGTTATATAACAGTAAATAATATATAAACAGTAAAATTCTAGCAATCTGTTTTTAATTGTGTAAGAAAAAATGAAATATTTTTGAAAAGTTTGTATAAATTGAAAAAATGATCTTAACTGGAATTGGGGGCCTTATAATACCAACCTGAGGATGTTATCCATTTAGATAGTGATGTGCCCCCTCTTATTTCTTGTTTTCCCCTTATAGGTTCTGACTTATTCTGGAGAGGTGTGGGAAGTAATATTAGCAAGAATTCTTGGGAGGCACGAACAAACAGCTTGCTTATGGTAAGTATTGTTCCTCCATATTAATTGTCTCCAAAAATAGGTAAGGTTTTATCTTTGTGTTACTGTTTCCTTGGTGTAAAAGTAACCAGAATATGATTTAAAAATTTAGAAAGGATGGCAACTGAGAACATAATGTAAACGTTCCAAATTATGGTAATAGAGGAAACTTAAAACTCAAACCACAAGGGCTGAGGATTTAAGTCGGTGGGTGGCACCACTCCTCCCTCAAAAGCACAGGGTCCTGAGTTCAATCCCCGGTACCAAAAAAATCCTCAACCCACAAGTGGTGCTGATGAGAAAACTGAATATTGGTTTATTTGAGTAATTGGTCCTAGTGTCCAGCCAGGGTCATTAAGTTACAGGAAATCAGGAGACTTTTAAAGACCGAATTATTTACCCTAAACACTTAAGCCAAAAGTTTGAATATACCCTGTGAGTGATCATTCCAATAAGCAGTTCTAAAATGGGTTTCCACAGTTCAGACAATGATAATAACCTAATCTTACCTTGTAATTATTGAAAATAATTTGTATTTATTGTTAAGTCTTCTGATTTTACAGGATTGTCGGAAGAAACATAAAGAAGCAAAAAAGGAAAGTTAAACCAAAATAATAAATATCAGCATTGGTTTTGAAACTGTATGGAAACAAGGCTTACCAGGAAATTGACCTACAAATAATTTTAGCCAACAAAAAGGACATTTCAGAGCAGAGAATATTCAAAATCTGGCTGGTGGAATACCATTCTGGTCATCTTTTTCTGTGGAATTCCTTTGTATTTTATCCTAGGTAATTTTTTTTTTTTTTTTATTTAAAATTTATTGTAATGGGATCTGCGCAAAAGAAGGGGGTGGAGGGAGGGGAACATGCAGGGGACACAGGAACACGATAGCATGGCCAGGGCCACAGCTTCTGTTATGGGGAAAAGGGTGAAAAGAGACCAGGGCTGGAGCTGGGGTGGAAGAGGGAAGTCTTTCCCCCCGCCCCAGGAAGCACCTCTATCCCCGCCCCACTAGAGTAGCCCGACCCTAAGATGCCATCTCTCATTCTGTGTCTGGCCCTAGTGGCTCCTCTTCAACCCTTTGACACCCCCCCCCCCCCACACACACAGATTCTTAAGCAGGATGATGTTGAGGGCCCAACCCCAACCACCCCATCTGCTGGAGATCTAACCTCTACCTTCCCTGCTTCTGTTCCTTCTCACCGTTCTCCCTTTAGGACAGAATCTTTGATTCCCCTCCTTCTCCTCCCTCCCCCTGGGGAAAAAAAACAACACACCAACTCCCCAGGGAGAGGCAGCAGGCAGTGGGGGGAGGACGGGAAGGAGGGGAGCACGGGCCACGGGAGGAGAGGCTCACAAACCCCTGGGGGGCAGGGGGCCGAGGGAGGAAGGGATAGGGCAGTGGCTGCTCCTGTCCTGACTCCCCTGCCCCCGTCCGTGGGACTTCAACACAGCTGAGGGACAGGTGTGTGCAGGGTCAGCTGATAGGAGAGAGGAGCAGGAGAAAGAAATCGTTAAAACCTAGTGAATTCCCCTAAGAACCATTTCTCTCTCTCTGGAGGCTCCTTGGTTGGAAGGGACTAGTGAGGAGTTGGTGGGACCAGAGAGGGGGAGAAGAGCCTGTACCAGGGGGCTTTCCCCCACTTTCCCGTCTCCCCCCACCAACTTGGAGCTCACAAGGGCTGGGAGGGAAGTGGCTGAGAGCTCACTGGCATCCCCTGGGCCCCAGAGTGAGCCCAGAGCTGTGGGAGGGGCCGCCGACGCCATCAGACACACCTCACCAGTACCTGGTGGGTGCGGATCCCCCTCAGCAGCTGGGCTGTGGCTGGGGAGCGTCTCCTGGGACGGGGGGTTCGCCCCCCCCCCCCAGGTGGGTCTGCATGTGGCCGGCGAGCCAGCGTCTTGCAGTGCACGCTGCACAGCTTGCACAGGATGCACAGGATGCGGTCAGCCCGCGGGGCCTGGAGCCAGTGGTCCTTCACCGCGTGGATGCGCAGGTATGCTGTCGTGGTGAAGCCTTTGTTGCAGAGTTCACAGACATGGTGAGGGCCCTGGCTGTGCACCTTCATGTGGTCCGAAATATAAGCCGAGCTCAGCATCTTGCCACACACGTGACATGGTACCTTCTCTTCGTGTTGTACTGTGTGCGCTCGCAGCCGATCCTCCGTAGCAAAAGCTGCCTCACATTTCTCACATTTGAAGGGCCGCTCTGTTGAGTGCACTTGTCTGATGTGACTGTTGAGGTGGTTTGGCCGGGAGAAGCTCTAGCCACAGGGGGAGCAGTTGTAGGGCTTGTGCACACCGCCCCATGTGAGCGCACGTGGTAGCTCGTGCGGTCCTTGCGCTTGAAGCGCTGTTGGCACACCGGGCACTGGTAGGGCTTCTCGTCCGAGTGCGACAGCTTGTTCCGGTTCTGGTGGTAGACATCACGGAAGGCCTTGCTGCACATCTCGCAGGCGTGGTTCTTCCCGGTTGCGTTTCCCCAAGGCGATCGTGGTCACTACGCCGCCGGGAGCCACCGTAGCCGCCTCGCCCCCGCCGGCCGCGCTCTGGAGCACCATGGTGGGCATCTTCATGGCACCTGTCCGGCCCTGGCTCCCGTGTGGATGGCTTCGTGCCTCCGGAGGTTGTAGCCGTTCTTGAACTCCTTGGCGCACGGGGCGCAGATGTAGGGCCCCTTGCTTTTTGTCCTCTCCAAGGCGGACGCGACAGGGGCCATGGCGAGGTGGGGCCGACGACGGCGGCGGCGGCGACGGGGGGGGGGGCAGCCTCGGCGGCGGGCGCCCACACGGACGGGGGTGACGGCGGAGGCGTGGGGGAGCTGCTTCAGGGCCGCTGTGCCCACCGTGGAGGCAGCAGCGGGCTCCGGGGGCGCGGTCACCACGGTGGTGGCGGCGAGCACCGGGAGTAGGTCCACCTGGAGGGGCTCGGCGGCCGGGGCCGGGGGCGCGGGCGCGGCCTGGAAGGGGCTCTGGGCGCAGCCCTGCTAGGCGAAGAAGCGGGACTGGAGCTCAGCCCCGACCTGCAGGGGGTTCTGGGCGTGACCCTGAGGTGGCGGGAAGGAGTTCCTGAGGCTGCCCACCCCCCGGGAGTCCAGGCCCAGCACGGGGAAGGGGGGTGGGCAGCAGCGTGCACGGGAACAGGGGGAACATGGCCTCAGCCGCGCGGGAGCGAAGGAGGGAGGGCTGAGGGCGAGCAGAGCGAGGGTGGGAGGGCCTATCCTAGGTAATTAATTCAAAACATTAAGCTGAGCCTGGCACAATGATGCACATCTGTAATCTTAGCATTCAAGAGGCTCACACGGACAGATCATTGGATCCCAGGAGTCTGAGACCAGTCTGGGCAATATACTAAGACCCTAGCTCAAGAAAGAAAAAAATTAAACTGAACTTTAAAAGAATGAAGCACAGCATAGCCCCCAAAGTGTTTCTTGTACATAATCTGTTTGTCCCCCATCTTTAATAACTAATGGACATTTTCTGATGCAAGTTTTACACAAAGCCGTTTTCAATAAATAGTTCAGTGCACTTGTGTTTTTCAAATTAGGCTTTGTGTGAATTAGACTACTTGGAATATTTATTTCTGATTGTACCAAATATGCCTTACCTCCATGTTATCCTTTTTTAAATTTTTGAATTTTTAATTTTTTTAAAATTAATTTTTCTTTTGGTACCAGGGATCGAACTCCGCACCTTGCACTTGTGAGGCAGGTGGCGGCACCAATGAGCCAAATCCCTGGCCCTTATCCTTTTTTTTAAAGGGATGAATTATAAAGCAGCTTTGAGTTCAGTACTTGTGTCTTGATGAAGAGCTAACTGAAATGCAGGGTATTTCAGACCAGCAACATGGAAGAGTTCTCCAAGGACCAGGAAAGGAAACCAAATACAGGGTTTTCCTGTTGGTTGCCTCAGGGATTTAGGAAGCAGCATATAGAACCTGGTCATCCTAAAATTCTAGTTAGATGAGAAAGCTTATGAAAAATACCAGGTTTTTGAAAAATATGTGGTCAATAGTTAGGAATCAGACCCCATTTCCAGATAGGGAAGCAGATTGAATATTTCACTAAATACACACATCTAATATTCAGGACAGGTATGCTTTCTATCAAAATCAGCTCTGTATGAAATACATGTGACACAGGTTGTTCCAAGGAATTACCATCAACCCAGAATGTATGTATCTGAAATTGTTTTAGTATATATTGATTTATATCTTGCTTGACTACAACTGTATAAGGGCTTATAGCTCTTCTGGCTTATTAACCATTACATCTCTATTGCCTAGATCTGTGTCTGGTACATAGTAGATGCTCAATATATACGGTATATTTTTTAATAAATAGGGTACAAGGAGCTAAGTAGTTTAAAGAATCATTCTTAATTCCTGTGTTTCCATAACTTCAAACCTCAAAGGATAGGAACAACCACTCAGCAGAATAAACACTTCAATAACAGTACTTTCTACCTTCTCTCGAAATAAATTACCTTTATACTTACCTGTTGCTTCATAGCACATTGTGCCAGCAACACTCATTCATTTTGTTCACAAATATGTGATTTAGTCAGACTCATTGAGGACTGTTCATCTCTGGTCCATGTGCTGTCACGGGTGGTTCAGCTGGGGACAAGAGGATCAACTTCTCAGATGCTCTGTACCCCTACCCCCACATCCATACCTGTCTTTGGGCTTCCTTAAAGCATGGCAGCTATGATCCAAGAGCAAGTGTTCCCATAGAGAAGAATCAGGTCCTGCTAGTGTCCCAAAGCCTGAGCCCATCGACTGGCTTGGTCATTTCACTCTATTTTACAGGTCAAGATACACATAGCCCTATCTCAATCTAGTTTTTAAATAATCAGACCAAGAAGTCTACCTCATCCATAGCTTTTTCCTTGGAAACACCTGTCCAGGAATCCTCTGTTCTACCACCTATCAGGTGGTAGAAATCATTTGAATAAGGTGGCAACTAGGTGAAATGCAAAAATGTCGAACACATTGCAAATACTTCCAATTAGTAAACTGTTAAGGTTTATATCTAGATGACCCCCTAAAGTCTCATGCTCATAGGTGGGGCTTTTGAGAGGTGATTGGGTCATGGGTGTAAGATACTGGATTAGTCCACTGATTGAGTTAGCATAGTTCTGAACGTGGATGATGGAATTACTGAAGAGGGAAGACCCCACCTCCACCCCCGAGTGTGGGTGGCACCAAACGATAAAGTTGTAGCCTGGATACAATAAAAAAAGAAGTGTTGCTGCTTCCTGCCTGTCTTGCCATGGATTGTTTGACCTCTGCCATGGAGCCAGGTGATTATGGACTGAAACCTCTACAAAAACTGATCTAAAATAAACCTTTCCTCCTTTTAAGTAGTGAGTGTCAGGTCTGTTCTGTCCCAGCAAGGAGAAAGTAACTAAGACAAACAGTAAAGAGCTTGGCATGATGGCACACACCAGCTACTCCAGAGGCTGAAGTGGGACTCACTTAAGCCTGAGTTCCATATCAGCTTCAGCAGCTTAGCAAGCCCCCTCTACCCCTCCTACAAAAGACATAATTACTAAATACGTATGTGTTCCATCGAGTAATGTAACCGCTTAGAAGACATGAAACCACTTAGCCCTTGACGTTCAGTAAGGCCTACACTTTAGTAATTCTTAGGTAAATGCTAAAATGACTATGGAAATGTTTTTAAACTTAGGAAGTGCTTTCTGTCTACCCTAGGTCAGATCAGTTTTTCCAGTGTCTAACGGATAAAACAAGCAATTACCTACAGAACTACTCTCAAAGTGTTAGGGCCAAAAGTTTCCTTCATAGGCTTTGGTGCCGAACTCCAGATCCCTTTTGTTTTTAAGCAGCATATCTGGAAGGCAATGAGCAAATGCATAGCGATGACAATAAAGAACCCTATGATTTGTTTTCATTACAGGGAACAAAGTACAATAAAAACTTTAAAACTGTTAGGCTGCACATGTCCCACCGTATAAATACAGAAGCCTCTGGTCCTATGTTTCAACGATGAAGGACATTAATTTTAGATGTGATTAACATGTGAAACACATGGGTCTTACATGTCCAATTGGAGGAGGCATAATGACACGCAAGGTAAGACGAAGAGAACAACCGCGTCCCAGCCCACCAGAGGCTCTGGGCTTTGCAGTGAGACCAAAGCGCGCCTCAGGAACCAAGGCTGCTGGATTTTTCCCGAGATCGCCTGGTCTGAGAACGCTCTGCTGTCTCACCGCCGCACCGCGTTCCCAGTGTGCACCGCAGTTTGGGATGCAGTCAGTGGGTGTGGTCGGGGACCATGAAGCCAATCGCCATCCAGATTGTTTGTAGGTGTTAGCGCATTCTGGTTGGCCGGCGCGGAGGCGGCCTCTTGCTCTGGGACCTGTACTGTCTGGTCATTGCGTCAGTTCGGGTCGCCGCGCGGCAGGGCTGACTGCTACTCGCTCTTGGGCTTGCGCGACCTCCGGGTCCCCAGGTAAACCGAGCCCCTCCTGCATGCCTCTCCCATGCCCTTGGGCCGCTCCTGTATTCTGGGTCCTTCCTGCAGAAGCGAGGGTCACACACACGTAATGACCCCCAGACAATACGACGTGGTTTTAAAAGAAAGAGATTATATGCCTTTCTGAGTTAATTGCGTGCATATCTCTTTCCAAAGAGGAAGATTGGAGGAGCCCTAAAGGGACGCTGCAGAACTCAGAACAGGCACGAATCCTGGCCTATCCCCTTGCGCCGGAGTCTCCTATCCAGGAAAGTTTCCTTAGCTGCACGCTGGAGCCGCGGTGGCTCTTGAAGGCCGTAGTTGTGAGAATTCAGGGTGATAAAGCGTTTTGGGGAAGTTCAGAATGTGGGCGAGGTTACAGGCAAATCTAGGTATTTATAAGGACAAAGCAAGGCATAGTTCCAAGTCTCAGGGCCCCCCTATTTTTCTGTAGTTCCCGTGAACCTGCATTTACTGCTAGAGACCTGGGACCGAAGGTGGGTATGCGCGGTGACCCTGTCCTAGACTCATACTGATAATGTAACCGCCAAATGCAGGCCTCACAGAGAGCGTAGAGGAGAAAGGCAGTTATCAGTGGAATGTGGAAGTTGGAGGAGAAGCCTTGTCAGGAGCTGTCATTGGGCTTAATCCTTAAAGATGGGCAGGAGACCATACCTGAAAGTGTTTGAAAGTACCCATCATGTTAGTACTGTTGTCTCCAGCTTAGCATCTGTGTGAGGAATAGGTGGGAAGTGACACTTAGCTTCCAGCTTTTTGAATATATTGTTGCCTTTTTAAATGAGCAGTGAAATGAATAAAAATCTTTCAAAAATTATATACCACATACGGTATAAATTTGTTTATTCGAGACTTGTTCTAAGATGCAGGTCCAGGTTAGGGCTCTGGTAAGCGTCCATAAATTGTCAAGGGCCATCACAGGAGTAATTAGAAGAAATGAATGTATTGATATCTAAAGGCTGTTACTCTTCTGACACAGTGTTTAGGTAGCCACTAAACTAAGTAGGTCTCCTAATAAATCAATAATGCAGAAATTAACATTTCTGTCCTCAAAAGGCTAGAGATTGTAATAAAAGTTGAAGGTCTAAATGGCCTCACAACTTTAATATTAGTAATGTACTCTGATTGGAAATTGCTGTTTGTTAAATGTTCCACCTTTTCTTGTCTTGTTTTTCCTATATAAAATTCAGAGACACTGATCTGAAAACAGAATGAAAGAAAAGGGAAGATAGTGTGGTACTTGTCACAAACTATATGGCCTGAGTCATTTGCTATGCTTAGACTATGATGTTTTCAGTGCTTTCAGAACAGGTTGAGTTATGTAGGGGTCTTTTCTCCTAGAGTTGGTTACTCCAGACTATTGTGATTCTGGGGTGCTTAAGATTTTCATCTTCCTCTTGTTCTCAAATTATTAGCAATCTCTGTTTTCCCTTCTAATCTGACATTCGGTTGGAAATCTGGTTACTAACTTTATTAGAATTTTAAATAAACTTTGAGGATGAGGGGGATCTAGTATGTTTGATAGTTAAGTGTCAGATTGATGGAGTGTCTGTGTACACCTGTAACCCTAGCACTCGGTAGGGTGAGGCAGGAAGATCGCCATGAGGTCAAAGCCAGCTCGGGCTACATAGTGAGTTCAAGGCCAGCCCAAGCTACACAGTGAGACCCTGTCTCAAAAAAAAACACACACAAAAAAAACCCCAAAACAAAACAAAATCAAAAAAAATTGTCTTTGTGTGAGGTTATTAGCAAAACTTTTTAAGACACTTTAAGTGTGACATCTCACACTTGAGTCAAGTCAGAGAGGTATAGGGCTTGTCCATTACAAAAATCATCAATAAATAATAAAAAGGGTAAAATGGAAAATTGGAAAACTGTTTGAATATGAGATTCTCGTATTTATTTGTGGGTGGAGGGGTAGTGGGGATTGAACTCATGGCCTTTGACCTGAGCTGTAGTATCCCCAGGCCCCTTTTATTTTTGAGACAGCCTCGCTAAGTTCCCCAGGTCAGACTTAAACTTGGAGTCCTCTTACCTCAGCCTCCCACAGTGCTCAGATTACAGGCTCCCAACTAGCTTAAGTTAGTTTTCCTCAGAGAAGGTGAGGTTGTTTCAAAAGAAGTGCTTTCTGAATGGCTATTATCAAAAATCAAATAATAGGAGCCGGGGATTTAGCTCAGTGGTTCCTCTGCCTGCCTTGCAAGCGCAAGGTCTCGAGTTCGATTCCCAGTACCAAAAAAAATCACATAATAACAAGCTGACCAAGTTGAGAGGACAAAGGGACCCTCCTACCACCCTTGTTGGTGGGAATATAAACTGGTACAGCCATCATGGAAAACATTGTGGAAATCATTGTGGAGATTCTTCAAAAACTAAAAATAGAAATTTCATTGAACCCAGCTATTCCCTGTCCTAAAAGAGTTAAAATATCATTACAATGCTACATGCAAACCCATGTTTATTGCGACACAATTCATAATAGGTAAATCTTGAAAGTGGCCTATATGTCTCTCAACAGAGGAATATATAAAGAAAATGTGGTATTTATGTGCAGTGGAGTACTACTCCATTGATAAATTTAAGTCATAAAGAATGATAAATTTAAATCATTTGTAGGAAAATGGACCATGAGATCATAATGTTAAGTGAAGTAAATCAAACACACATACTTAAACTTGGCATGGTTTCTCTTACATGAGAAACTCAAAGTATAAATCATAGAGCAAAATAAAAGATACATTATAGGAAACAGGGAGTAGATCTTTTGCAAATGAGAAAGGGACCAAGAGATGGAGGGAGGAGAAGAAAGGGATGTTAAAAGAATTAACGTGTTAAGTTCCTGTACCAGCTCCCCCCAATGAATGTAATCATTATGTACTGCAAACATGTACTAATAAAAATTTTTAGAAAGTGCTTTCTGTCATGTGAATATAGATAAGAAAATTCCTAGCTATTTTGAGATTTTTCTTTCCAGTTATTAATGAGCTTTTAGCACCATGAGATAGAATTTCCAAGATTTTCCTTTTAATTTTGGAAACATGTTGTTTGCAATCACTATTGAAAATTATAATAATATGATTAGGACAGTTTTGTAATAATTTGAAAGGTACCGTGTACCCCTATATCACACCATGTACAAAAGTAACTCAGAATGCATCATCAGCTTAAATGTTAATTAAAGCCAGGCATTGTTGGTACATTTCTGTAATCCCAGCACTCTGTGAGACTGAGGCAAGAGGACTGCAAGTTTAAGCCACGCCTGGGCAACTGAGTGATGTCCTGTCTCAATTTTTTTTTTTTTTGATGATTAGGGGAGTTAATCTCCATCAAGACATTTTATTGAAATGTTTCTCCGATACAGCAGTCAGAATCTTCAAAAGGGGCAGAACAGAGTACAATCAAAGCTTCTGCAGCTTAAATCTCTTAGTCCTAAACCTGAGTTAAGCAAGTCAAAGCAACTTTCCTCCAAACTAAATGGGTCTCCAGTATGTCCATCGAGTTGAGCTTTCAGAGACAGATGCTTAAGACTTAATACATAAACCATCTTGGCTATGGTTGCATTAATTATGTCTGAAGAGCTTAATACCCATCCAAGTCCAGAAGTCGAAGAACACATACACTGGTATGGAGATGGACAAGAGCAGACTGTAAAAGCAAAGGCTGGCTGTGCTAGTGCAGCCCTGTGGGAAGTTTTCCTCCACAGAGGCGGAGTAGAAGATTCCTACTAAGAAGATCAGTGGAATAAGAACAGTCAGTGTAGGCAGAGACAGAAACATTCTTCTTCCCCACTTACCATCCGCCACCGTGTTTTAAATTGTATATAGTATTAAAACGTAGTTGTGTTTTTAAAATGATGATTTAGTGCTGCTCTGTTTCTTCTTGCTTATTTTGATGTGTTGTTCTAGCTGCTTGTGGTATCGTATTAGGAATTCCATCAGTGATCGGATAAGCTATTGCCAATTCTTCATTAATCAATTCATTTGTTGATGCTTCATATTGGAGCGGCTTCTTGGACAAAGGGCACACTAGGAACTCCAGCAGCGCGGGGTCGAAGGTGCGAGGCGGCTCCTCCGCCCTCTCTCTCCGACCCGCCGCCGCCGAGGACCGAGAGCCCGTCGCCCGCAAGCACCTTCGGAGGGGCGGCGGCGGCGCGCGCTCCCCGCAACACTGAGGCGATCCCGCGGCCCACTGCACTCAGCATGGTCTCCCTGTCTCAAATTTTAAAAAGGATGGGGTATAGCTCAGTGTAGTGCTCTAGGTTCAATCCCTAGTACATCACTCCCCCCAGAATAGTAATAATAGTAATTTTCTAACCAAAAATTTGCAGTGTTAGTTGAGAGTGGTGCTGCATGCCTGGGAACCCAGCACTTGTGAGGCTGGGGTGGGAGGATCACATGTTTGAGGCCAGTCTGGGAAACTTTGGGAGACCTTGTCTCAAAAAAAAAGAAAGACTGGGGGCTGGGGATTTAGCTCAGTAGTGCTGCCACCTGCCTCACAAGCTCAAGGTCCCAAGTTCAATCCCCGGTACCGCAAAAAAAAAAAGGATGGAGCTCAGTGGTGGCTCCATCCTCAGTACTGAAAAATAAGGAAAATTCTTACAATTTAATCATGAAACGACAAACCACTTAAAAAAATGAGCAAAGGCTGAATAAACATTTATCTCAAGAACACACACAAATTGCCAATAAGCACATAAAAAGAGGCTCAACATCCTTAGTCGTTAGGGAGATGCAAATCAAAACCACATTTAGAGACTTCATTATGGCCTCTAAAATGGCCATAATCCAAAGGTGGACAGAAAGAAGTATTAAGGATGACAGGGAGAAATTGGCATCCTTATTTGCTGCTAGGGTGTAAAATGGTGTGGTTACTATGTTTTTTCACTTTCTGGTTTTCAGTGCTGGCAGTCCAACCCAGGCCTCATACATGCAAGGCATGCGCTCTATCACTGAGCTGTATCCACAGCGTGGTGAGGTTACTTTGGAAAACACTTTCGCAGTTTCTCAGAAAGTTAAATATAAAATTAATACATGACCCAGAAATTTTGCACTTAGTTATTTATATACCCAACAGCAATGAAAACATATCCATAGGAAAACTTGTATTTAAATATTCATTGCAGCATTATTCACAATAGCAAAAAGTCAAAACAATCCAGCGTCTGTGAAGTGATAAGCAAAATTAGCATATCCATACAGTGGAATATTATTCAGCCATAAAAAGTAATGAAATATGAGTACATGTTACAACGCGAATAAACTATGTAAACCTGCTAAGGAAATTAAACCAGACACAATAGGCTTATAGGTGATTCATATCAAATTTCCCATTTGTATGAAATGTCCAGAATTGTTTAGAAAGTGGATTAATGATTGCCAGGGCTGAAAGATAAGAGAACGTAATGATTATTAGAAATGAGAATTGAAAATGTTCTGAAATTAGATAGTGATAATGATTGCACAAACTTGTGAATGTATAAAAATGACTGAATTTTCAAAGTGTTCACTCTATGATATGTGAACTTTATCTCAATAAAGATAATTTTAATGGAGTATCATGTATAGATAGTAATGTGTACACTTACTTTAATCATATAGGACCCTGCTATTACTAGATTTCTATTATTGATAATAATTTTAATTTCTCTTACAGCAACAGAATGGTTCAACAAGTGCCAGAAAACATCAGTTTTCCTGCTGAAGAAGAAAAGATATTGCAGTTCTGGTCTGACTTTAATTGTTTTCAGGAATGCTTAAAGCAATCAAAACATAGGCCAAAGTATGTGAATTTTTTTTTTTTGTAAAAGTAGAGTCCTTAAGAGTAGTTATTTCTTAGACTAAATTCCATTAAAGCAGAAACCATTTATTCATCTTTGTATTCAGTCTCCTAGCTCTCTACATAATTAATCCTCCATAGTAGATAAATGTTGAATGAATGAGTTCTTTTTTATTAGAGTAGATTCGGTTTAAAAGGTCATCTGACTAGAGAGCATATACTACCCTCCTCCTTTCTACCTTTCTCATCATCCCAACCTTCAGTTAGCACTTACACATAAGTACAAGTCCCCCATCAAAGGCTACTATAATACTTCTGCCCCTTGTCTCCAGTCACATAAAAGACCACTGTTTCTATTATGTGTCTTCTGTGTGCAAAAACTTTGTCTATTGACTTGTTTTACTGAAGATCAGGATTAATAATTTCCTTATGGGAAATTTGTTGTGGGAATAATAAATGAAAAATTAATAATCAAATGGCAGTCTCTCCAGCTGTATCATAACTGATGGTAGTAGCCTTTCTGAACATAGGACCTTCATAAATACCTAATCAGTTATGTCTGAATGTCCTGGATTTGCTACTTTTTTCTTCTCCCTAAATACTGTGTCAGGAGCTAACCATAGAAAAATGTCCTAAATTTTTTCTGTTGTAAAATGACTTTAACATATTTTTATTACCTCTATTAGATTTACCTTCTACGATGGTCCTCCTTTTGCAACTGGACTGCCTCACTACGGACATATTCTTGCAGGGACAATTAAAGACATAGTCACAAGATATGCTCATCAGAGTGGGTTTCATGTTGATAGAAGATTTGGATGGGATTGTCATGGTTTACCTGTGGTATGAGTCTTTTGCCTTATAATGTTCTGATTTTTTATAAGCATTATATTCTATCATGTAATATGTTAAAGGTGATTACTTTTTATTATGTATTATACTTTATTCTACTTCATTTCCATAATAATGTGGTTCATTTTCTTTGTAGATATTCTGAAAAGTAATTTTTGTAGAACACTTATTTTTTAGATTTAGTTGTATTTATTTCATAAGGTGGGCATGTTAAGAATCTTGCCACAAAATTTCAGGAATATGAAATCGATAAGACACTGGGAATCAGAGGGCCAGAGGATGTGGCCAAAATGGGGATTGCAGAGTATAACAATCAGTGCCGTGCAATTGTGATGAGATATTCTTCTGAATGGAAGGTATGTTCAATTCTCTTCAGTTAAATGAAAAGAAAGTTGTTTTTAAATGGGTATTGAAATGGTTTACGGTCCTTTCAGCTTTTGATGAGATGTTCCTGAAAGTATGGCTGTCGGTGTGAGGTTGTGACACTAGATGAGTTTACCCTCCTCTTTGCAATGTATACCTAAGAGAGGCTCCTTAGCTTTCACCTGCAAACCCATCAGATTAAATTGAACCCTCTCTTTGCTGATTTCTGAGTGATTGGTTCGGTTTCCATATTTAAACTGCCTACCCCACAGTATATGACAGGAGTCAGTGTTGAGGCAATCAGGTTTGCTTAAATGCTCCAATGCAGTAATTCAAGTGTTTTTTAAATTTCCAATTTGGACCCATTCCTGTGATACTAATTTGAGTTCCATGTTAATAGAGCAACATGAAGGAGCTGCAGAACTACTAACAATAGAGCAGAAGCTGCAGAACTCCTGCCCTCTTGTTTTTCTGGGCATGGAAACAAAGCTCCCTCTCTCCTCCTTTCCTCTCAGATGAGATTAGCATGTCTGTATAACTTAAAAGCATGTCTGGATTCCCGCCCCCCCCCCCCCGCCATATTCTCCATCTTCCCTTCAACTTCTCAAAATGTGTTCAGAATTCCCTGTTCTGCCAGTTGTGTCATTGCTTCCAGTTTTTAAACATTAATTCCCATGATCACATCAGTTATCCATTCCTGCCAAGACTTTCTTCTTAGTATATAGTCATTCCTTTTATTTATTTATTTTTCTTTTTGTTGTTGTTGTTGAGACAAGGCCTCACTATGCAGTTCAGGCTGACCTTGAGCACACTAGGTAGCCCAAGCTGGCCTTGCATTCACAGCAGTCCTCTTGCCTCAGCCTCCCAAGTGTTGGGATTACAGCCGTGTGCCACCACACTCAGCAATATATAGTCATTCCGACAGGCTTTCCTTAACCTCTCGCCCACCATCTTTTCTATAGCAGTCTGCTAATCACTTTCCTTTTCATGATCTTTCCACACAGGCTGGAGTATTCTGTCTCCTGCAGTTTTGTTTTCATTGTGTTTTTCCTCTGCTTAAAAGCCTGCGTAGCTTGGGGCCGGGGATTTAGCTCAGTGGTTTCGCCGCGTGCTGCGCAAGCACAAGGACCCGAGTTTGATCTCCACTACCCAAAAAAAAAACCCCTGAGTAGCTTCTCTTCTTTGACATATAAAGTCTTATTTCTTTAAATGAAAATCAGAGCTTCTTAATTTTATCTCAGCCTTGTTTTCTTACATGACCAGTAAGGGAAAATACTGCTAAATAGAGCATGGTTACAGACCTTTTCTTTCCTTTAGGTTTTTTTTTTTTTTCCTTAAACTTAAAAAGCTTTTTAAACTTTTCATTTTGAAATAATTTCAGACATATTAAAAACTTGCAGATATGGTATGAAGAGTTCTTCACCAATTGCTAACATCTTTGATAATGGTAATACAATTTCAAAAGCAGTAGGTTAGTGTCAGGGAAATATTACAGCTTTATTTAATATCACTAATTATTTCACTAATTATTATTTTTGATCCAAGATCCAGTCCAGGATCACAACATTGCCTTTAGAAGTTGTGTCTTCTTAGACTCCTTTAACATGAAACATTCATTCAGCCCTTCTTTGTCTTTCATGACCTTGTCACTTTTGAAGAGTGCAAACCAGTTATTTCATAGCATGTCCCTCAATCTCTTATGTTTCCTTATAATTCAAGTGATGCATTTTGGTAAGAATACCTCAGAAGTAACACCCTGCACTTCTCCATGTATCTTATCAGAGGAGAAATGTTGCTGCTATGTCTCATTGATAACTTTGTTCACTTAATTATGTTGTTTTCAGTGTCAGGTTTCTCCTTTGTAAAGTTGCAGTTTTTGCTTTTAGCTATTAAGTACCTGGTAGAGAAATTCTTTGCAAATATTCTTTTTCTTAATAATACTTTGATTCGTTAATTTTAGCATCCATTTACTCATGTTAGCAACAGTTATACCTGTGTTGCCAAAAGGTGCTTTTATATAAATGAATATTAACCAGTAGACCCTCAAGTTACAACCAGCTTGACATATGAACAGCTTGGATTATGATCAGAATTTTACTTTTAACTTATGACCAACGTCTTAAGTTATTACCTGAGTGCTGACTGCTTGTGCTTTCAGATGGTCTTAGATACAGGTTTAATCCTTAAAGAGTTCTGGAAGGAACATTACAACATCCTTTCCTGAATGAGGTTAATTGAGAAATCCTGGGCCAGTGTCTAATGACACTGAGATCTGCCTGTATATAGGAGAGAGTCTTTGAAGGCTGCGTAGAGGAGCTTGAGCCTTCACTTGACAACTTGAATTAAAATCAGCCCTCAGGAACAAATTGAGTTCCTAAGTCAAGGGTCTACTACTTGTAAGTAACTTCTTTGTATAGAATGAATGCAGGCCAAAAAACCTGGATCTTAACCTTACATAGTGTTTTCTCTGAAATACTGATTTACTTTAACCGTTGGTAGTTCTGATTTCCTAAAATTTTACATGATGACAGTGAGAGTAAAGAACACACATTGGTGTATAAGGACAAATAACATTATCTAATGCTACTCTAATATTCATTCTTTTAAAGTCTATTATTACCAGACTTGGCCGATGGATTGACTTTGACAACGACTACAAAACTCTGTATCCACAATTCATGGAATCTGTCTGGTAGGTTTATTTTAAATTGCAAATGTGATTGATATGCTGCTGTATTTGTCAATGGAGAGGTGTGTTAGCATGAATTAGTTTGTTTTCAGATCCAGTTGTCAGGAGCAGGTATGTTTTGGATTTGATAAATACACTATCATATCCATATATTCTTTAAGATGTAAATAAATGCAGTAGGTTGAACAGCAACGTACAATCAAATACATTCACATTCCTGCCTCATTAAGTAGAATAAAGAATATGAATGGCTTGACATCAACTAAAGTTATTTTGCCAAATTAATCGATGCCAAATTTAGGAAAAATTAGTTTTTAAAAGTACTTTTCCTGGGCTGGGGATCTAGCTCAGTGGTTTCGCTGCCTGCCTTGCAAGCGGAAGGACCCGAGTTTGATCCCCGGTACCAAAAAAAAAAAAGAAAGTAAAAGTACTTTTCCTTGTGGGTTTTTTTTTTAAGGAATTAACCCTGAAAAATTGTGCATTTCAATTCAATGCTGAAAGATTCTGTATAGTGAACAGACTATTCTGTAAAGTTCCAAATTAAATTTATTTCTTTTTATTATCATGAGATAGTAGAAGTAATGCCAGTCTTGATGGCTGGTTTAACTTGGGTCTCCTAATAGTCTGGTAATCATTACTGGTCAAGCAGGTACCATTATTATGGTTGCAGAATGCCCTGGATATATAACTTAGCCTGGAGGAAATCATATTTTTATTAAGTTATATATAAAAGTATAAGTGGGCTAGGGATTTAGCTCAGTGGTTCTGCCGCCTGCCTCACAACTGTAAGGACCCAAGTTTGATCCCTTGTACCAAAAAAAAAAGTATAGGTGAGTTACAAAGCTGTTTTGTAAGGTGCAATTTCTTTGCCTAACTTTGTAAATATTTGTGGCTTTTACTGCCTTATCTACCTATTCCTGTTTCTCTGAGGATCTAGGCATAGTTACTCAGATCCCTTACTGATATCCCCTTGTGGCCTATCTCCAGGCCTGTGTACCCAGGAGTGGAGAGCCAGTGAGGCACTCTCACACCAGACTTTGGAGAGGCACTTCCAGTTCACTGAGGAGCTGGAGTTACCATGACTAGAGGGAGCATCTGGAAACCAGGTTTTGTGTTAAGCATGTGAAAAAGAAGTTCTAGATCAGGGCTATTGAGCTCTTAAATGCCTTCTCCCTCAGCCTCCGAAGTAGCTGGAACTATAGGCATGTGCCACCGCACCCAGCTAAATGTTTAGGTTTTTAATTTAAGTTAAAAATTACATGTGGCTAGCACCCACCATGTTAGTCAATATAGTTCTAAATCCTGTTTCTTAGTTTATATAAAATGCGCTTACACCAGGAGGTGATGCATGCCTATAATCCCAGCGCTTGGGAGGCAGAGGCAGGAGGATCGCCACTTAAGTTTGGCTACATAGTGAGTTCAAAGCACCCTGGATTATACAGTGAGACCCTGTCTCAAAAAATACAATGTGCTTAGATCAGGAGGCAGATAGTTTTTAAAGGCTCATGGCATTAGAACATTTGTTATCCCTAAGGAGTATGTTAGCATATAAATAAGACACCTACACAGATGGTGATTTTAAAAATGATAGGAGATACCTTTAAAAATGGTAAAATTAGTAGTGTTGATGTTAGATTGAGTTGGTACTTTGGAATATATAAAGCATTTCCACATAAATTTTCCTAGAATCCTACCCATTGGGTTAGTATTCTGTGAGGTCAAAGGAAGTAGTTGTGACTTGCCTGAGATTGCACAGCTAATTGTATGGCTCTTAGGCTTAAAACTGGATCTTAATATATCAGTTCTAGTATTCTTCCTCTACTCTATCGTGAATATCCTTGTATCAAAGAATATTTTGAGATTTTTATTTCAACTTTGGAAATTTGTTTTGCAATATCATTTTTTCAGCTTTAGTAAGGGCTCAAGGATAGATAACATGAAGAAACATACATCTTCATAAATTGTAATTTTATTATTTATTTATTTATTTATTTTGGTATCAGGGATCGAACTCGGGTCCTTGCGCTTGTGCAGCAGGGGGCGAAACCACTGAGCTAAATCCCCAGCCCTATAAATTGTAATTTTAACAAATGGGAGAGAGTTTAGTTCATTATGCCATACATACAGGAGTTAGAATATAAGGATAAAAAAACTACAGGCAAAATTAAATAAGTTTCTGCTAATTTACTGTGTTTTTAAAGCAGGAAGGGTGACTATTATTGATGTCTGCAGTATCCAGGAACATTTAGCTACCTATGCTTCCAAGGAAAATCAGAGTGGTCATGGGGCCAGGGATTTAGCCCAGTGGTGCTGCCACCTGCCTCACAAGTGCAAGGACCTGAGTTTGATCTCTGGTACCAAAAAACAAAAAAAGAAAAGAAAATCAGAGTGGTCAAGCAAGCTGACACCGTAAGACCGCTGTCCTTACCAAACGCTCCGAGGAGCTGACTATAGTGAAGCACACCCAGGGATCCCAGCGGTGCCTCCAGAATGTAAGACCAAGGGCCTTACCAAATGCTCCAAGGAGCTGACTGTAGTGGAGCACACCCGGGGATCCCAGTGATGCCTCCAGAATGTAAGACCAAGGGCCTTACCAAATGCTCCAAGGAGCTGACTGTAGTGGAGCACACCCAGGGATCCCAGCAGTGCCTCCAGAATGTAAGACCGTGAAGAACACCCGGGAAGGAACACACCCACACCAGACAAGTTGGAAAGTGAAACAGACCTTAGTCTGGTGAGACGCCACTCCCAAAGCAAAGTAGCTTAGAGAGGCCATCAGCCCAGAGTCCCAGGCTCTTTTTATAGGGGGTTGCAGGGAAGTTAACAGGCGAAATTTACAGAAGAGGGAACAAAGGTTAGTGGTCTTACATTTGCATATTAATTAGCCTGAGATGTACTGATGGTCAGCAGATGTTTTGTAGATTGTTCTATAGATAGCGGTGTCCAAACATCAGTTTTTGAACAAAGAGTTGAATAATTATGGCTGATACAGATCTTATCTAGTGTTGGGGAACTAACAAGCATCTTTATCTATTTACTCACATTCAGTCACGCTTGGGGCTAGGGGAGTTTTATGATTACAGAGTTATGTAGTCCCACAGCACAGCTGATGGAAGGAAAAAACAGAGGATCTAAGAGGCTCTTCACACGACCTCAAAAATAACCCCTGAAGAGCTTTAACTGATCTTGTCCTGTGTTACCAACATGAGACAGACTTTTCCCCCAAGAGACCTGGTACCATCTTCTAGGTGAAACTTCTCTCCCCTCCCCTTATGCCCAGTAAACTCGTTGGAACTCCCTGAAAAAAAAGTTTAAATGCTCAGTAAGTTTTTGATTAACTGTGGGAGAGATATCTGATCCTAATCCCAGTGGTTTGTAGTTTTAAATTGCTGTTTTTAAATTGCCCATTGTAATGAAATTTAAACAGTACATCAGGAAGCTATTTAAAAGAAAAGCTCCATGTGCCAACTTCATTAACATGTTCGTTAAAGTCTGTATTTTTTGGGCTGGAGATTTAGCTCAGTGGTTTCGCCGCCTGCTGTGTAAGCTCAAGGACCTGAGTTCAATACCCGCTACCAACCAAAAAAAAAAAAAGTCTGTATTTTTCAACCTCTCTGAAAAAAATGTAAGTGTATATGTTGACTTATGCAGATTTCTATCATTGGTACTTCATTGTGCAATATGGTCTGTCGTATACTTTTTTTCACATTATATTATGAACATCTTTCCATGTGAATAGATAGTAGCATTTTTGTTAGTGTCTGCATAATGTCTCATCATACTGATCTGTAGGAATTTACTAGCTAGTCCTCAAATGAGAAATCTTTTTTCACTTCTTTGGTAGACAGAAATTCTGAACAGAAAATGATGTAAAAGTCTGCCATCAAGGGAAATAGATTTTTGTTGTTGTTATGTAATTAAAACTCCCATCTGTTAACTTGCCAGGTGGGTGTTCAAACAACTTTATGATAAAGGCCTTGTTTATAGAGGTGTGAAAGTCATGCCCTACTCCACTGCTTGTAACACTCCGCTTTCCAACTTTGAGGCACATCAGAATTACAAGGTATGTGAAATACTGAATTATATCCCTCTCAGCACTGACATATGCCCATGGAGGGTAAATGGTTGTGATCACAGTAATGTATTCCCAGGTGGATTGTCAGCCTGGGGGCATCTGTCACATGAAGAGCTACATCCCCTGCTCTTTTTTATTTTAAGACAGTGTCTCACTAAGTTGCAATTTATAAACCTGTTTTTGGTTGATTTGTGTTGGAGAGTGATCTTCTCTAGCCTGGAGCTATTTATTTTTAAATCTTTGATATTTTCAGGTTAAGATTGCTTTAGACTTGGAGCCAGTCTTCTATTTAGTGAGTTAAAATGGTGATTGGCTTATTATAATTTCAAATACATGGTGTTTCAGTACGATTCTTTTGATATTGTAGGGGAAAACATAACTGTTTTCCAAACATTATTTGTTCCTCTTGATATATTACTTTTTAAAGTCCTCAGGGCCGGGGATTTAGCTCAGTGGAGCCAGGCCTGCCTTACAAGCCCAAGGTCCTGAGTTAAATCCCCAGTACCAAATAAAAAATAAAAAGCCTCAGATGTCTTTTTTTTTTTTTTTTTGGTACCGGGGATCGAACTCAGGTCCTTGCGCTTGCGCAGCAGGCAGCAAAACCACTGAGCTAAATCCCCGGCCCCTCCTCAGATGTCTTAAAACATTTTATATTTGTGGATTCTGTGTGTGCGCACATATGTCTATATATGCAATACTGGAGAATGAACCCAGCACCTTCACACCAAACTGTATTCCCAGCCATTTTTTATTTCATTTTATTTTGAGACAGGGTTTTGCTAAGTTTCTCAGGATCTCCACAAACTTATGATCTTCCTGCCTCAGGTCCCCAAGGTGCCGGGGAATTATAGACGTGCTCCATCACGCTCAGCTATTTGTGACTTCTAAGTCATTTCTTTAAGTATTGAAAAATTTTGGTGTGGAATTTCTTGCTTTATTTTTTTTATAAATGTGACAAAATATAAATGATTTTTTAAAGAGTATTTCATCCTAAAATGTATGCATTTTAGTTGTCAATGAATGTTGGGGGTTTTTTTGGGTTTTTTTTTTGGTACTGGGGATCAAACTCGACCTTGCTCTTGCGAGGCAGGCAGTGGGACCACTGAGCTAAATCCCCAGCCCAGTTCTTTTTTCTTTTCATGTTTATTATGGATTTGTGAAACACTACCTCATTTTATTTTAGGATGTTCAAGATCCTTCAGTATTTGTAACTTTCCCTTTGGAAGAAGATGAAAATATATCTTTGGTTGCTTGGACAACCACTCCCTGGACTCTACCTAGTAACCTTGCTGTCTGTGTTAATCCAGATATGGTATATGTAAAGGTTAAAGGTAAGTCTGACCCTGATTACATGTCATCAGAATGAATAAGAATTTTATTTGAGGGAAAACTGTAAAAGCTGACAGATCTTTTTGGAGTAAAAAAATCTTCCACAAGAATTTTATTTAATCAGTAAGATAAGCCCTACAAATTTCTTTCATCAGAAATGATTTTAAAAGTAACTTTACCTGCTGCACAAGCGCAAGGACCCGAGTTTGATCCCCGGTACCAAAAAAAAAAAAA
>NW_004624868.1:4127340-4187474 GCF_000247695.1 Heterocephalus glaber
GGTTTCAACGCCTGCTACGCAAGTGCAAGGACCCGAGTTCGATCCCCGGTACCAAAAAAAAAACCACTGAGCTAAATCCCCGGGCCTACATTTTCTTTATCCATTCATCTGTTGATGGGCATATAGGCTGATTCCAAGATTTAGCTATTATGAATTATGCTGCTATAGATACAGGTACACATATATCACTGTAGTAGGATGTCTTTAACTTTTGGGAAGATACCTAGAAGGGGAATAGCTGGGTCAAATGGAATTTCTATTTTCAGTTTTTTGAAGAATCTCCATATTGATTTCCATAGTGGTTATATCAGTTTATAGTCCCAACAGTAATTAAAAAGGGTTCCTTTTTCCCCACAGCCTTGCCAGCATTTGTTATTGGTTGATTTCTTGATGGTAGCCACACTTAATGGAAAGAGATGGAATCTCAGGGTTGTTGGGTTTTTAAAAAATTTTTTTCAGGGTTTTAATTGGTATTCCTTGAATGGCCAGCAGTGTTGAACATTTTTTGTGTACTTACTGCTCATTTGTATTTCTTAATCTGAGAAGTGTCTTACTCATTTCAGATGCCCTTTTTTAAAAAATGGGCCTTTAAGTTTGGGGGATGTCTAATTTTTTATATACTGGAGCTATTAGGAGTAGCTGGCAAAGATGTTTTCCCATTCTGTAGGTTGTCTCTTCACTTTGTTGATTGTTTCCTTTGCTGGGTAGTGAATTACTTTGTTGAATTCATGTTGGGTTGAGGTGATGTGTCCTTCCTCCTTCAGTGAAACATCAGGTGACTTTGCTGTGTGACCTTTCAGATTGTGAGCTCCTATTTCTCTCTGAAAGTCTTTGAGAACTGCTGGTATTTCTGTATGCAAGTCTGAATTTAGTGAATCACATAGCCATACAATATGTCCTGGAAATACATAATTAGGTAATCTTGTCATTTTGCAAACATCCTAGCATATACTACCACAGACCTAGATGGTATTGGTCAGTCACTCAAAGTGTTTTCTTGATGCAGACAGAGAGATGGAAACAAAAGATAGATGGATGCTGGTAGCAAAGCATGGCATATTGTTATATAGCAAACATTTTTTGGTAAATAGAAGTGGATTCTAAAATAATAATAAAAAGTGTAGGCCGGGGTTTTAGCTCAGTGATTCTGCCGCCTGCCCTGCAAGAGCAAGGACCTGAGTTCGATCCCTGGTACCAAAAAAAAAAAATAAAAAGTGTAATATATAAACCAGTTACCCAGTCAGTCATATATTAAGTATTATACATTATGTATGATTGTATGTGCTATACTTTCATATAGTTTATAACATAGTCTGTTTATACCACCATCACCACAAATGTGAGTAATGCATTGTACTACCGTATGATCACTGCACTGTCCCTGTGTGATAGGAATTTTTCAGCTCTAGTATAATGTTTTGAGACCACCATTTGCAGCCGTTCAACTTACCAAAACATTTTTGTATGACACAGTACTGTAATATCCTATCAGAACTTTTCATTTCCTGTTCCAGTTAAACTGCAAGTTCTCTTAATGCTTACAATTAATAGAAATGGCAACTGTTTTGTTTGGTAGCATTGATCACCTGACCATCCCATCGCGCTGTGGGAAAGGCCCATTGCGGCGCATCTCTGAGGTGTTTGACTGCTGGTTTGAGAGTGGCAGCATGCCCTATGCCCAGGTTCACTATCCATTTGAAAACAAGAGGGAGTTTGAGGATGCTTTTCCTGCAGACTTCATTGCTGAAGGCATTGACCAAACCAGAGGATGGTATGTCCCTTCATTCTTCAAGTGCTTTGTTGATTTTATTTTATTGAGCAACTATTTTGCTAGGTGCCTGCCATGTGCCTGCTGGATGCTGTGGCTGTACCAAACAATACAAGCTTGAGGCCAGGGATTTAGCTAAGTGGTACTGCGACGTGCCTCACAAGTGCAAGGTCCGGAGTTCGATCTCTGGTACCAAAAAAACCAAAAAAACACAAACAGCACAAGCCCTGTTTCTGCCCCAGCCCCGGCATGGACACTACTATCTGCCTTTTGAGCAGGATTCTCTCACTACAATGGGTTAGAGTGTTATGATTTGAATTATTTCACTAACAATTTGTAATATATCTATATGTTAAATTGGAAATTGAAGTAATACAAAACACTTAATATGTATACTTAAGCTTGTTCTCATCATTTATTCAAGTGTTTAGTGAATATTTACAACAAGACTATAAATTGGGCCAGGGATTTAGCTCAGTGGTTCCACTACCTGCCTCAGAAGCGCAAAGTCCAGAGATCCATCCCTGGTACCAAAAAAAAAAAAAAGAAAGAGTATAAATAGGTTGAGTGCTAGTAATTTGGGAAGTAGTCGGAGAAATGCTTAGATCTTCATTCTAGCCTTAAAAGTTAACATTCTAAAACATCCAGATATATAAATATGTGGGAGGGTTTTGGCATTGATTTTATCTGGTGCCCTATTTAAAGCAGTACTCACATCCTCATAATGGGAAAAGGGTGAGTTGCCTTCTTTTTATGTGTGAACCTTTTAGGTCCATGTTCCAGTTACGCTTTCATTAGTAATGTTTCTGCAGGAGTGTGTTCAAGGAACTTTTGTTGTCATTTTCTGCCTTTTCAGTATATGTTAGTCATTGTTAAATTCCTTGTGTGGTTCCCATGTCCTTGATGCCCCCTGTCCCTTCTGTCACACCTGGGCTGTCTCTTAGCACCAGGAGTCCTCCCAACCCTCCTTTGGAACTAAAAGGGCTGTCTCTGGACAGGTATGTGTACTTAATTGGGGTCTGGTCTCGTCATCAGTTAATATTCTGTCATTTTCCTAGAGTATAGACTCAAATCAGGGTGATAGGAACATGTTACCCCTGGTATAGCAGGAGTAGGTCATTGGCCTGAGAATGTCACCCCAGAACAGCAGGAGCAGGTCACGGTGCCACACGAGTGTCACCCCTGGACAGTGGCAGGGATATAAGAGTTCTGTCAAGGAAGAAGTTAAGTAGTTATGTATAAAGGAGGTGCACAGTATCTGACAGAACCAGAGGCATTTCCTACGTTACTGTTGTCTACATTTTGCCTTTTGTTATATGAGTGCTTCATGCATGTTTTTGTGTTGTACAGTCATATATAAGGCATTGTACCTTGCTCGTTCTCACCAGGCATTTTGAGTGGATCTGACCCCAAGCCCTGACCCCTGTGCTGCTTGTGACCCCTGACACTGCCTCACAAAGGGAGGATCAGCACACTGAGGGCCTTTATTTGCTTTTAACAAAGCAAATTTTGTTTTGCAAACCAGAGGCGGTAATTTGATTGATCTGTGGGGGGTTTCATCTGTCTCTTTTCAGCTTTCTCCACTTGATTCTGATGTGTAGTCAGAACTAAGAACCATAGCTTTATGTGATTATCAAGATGTAGAATGTATCAAAAATAGAAAGTCCATTGAGTAAACATATTTTTCCTGCGCTCGGATTCCTTTTCTGTTCTCACTGAAGTATTATGTTTTCAGGTTTTACACCCTGCTGGTACTGGCCACAGCTCTCTTTAGACAACCACCTTACAAGAACGTGATTGCGAATGGGCTCATCCTGGCGAGGCAGGTGCTCTCCTTTCTAGTAACTAGTTCCAGTTCCTGTGCCCTTTGCTGTCACTCCTGAAAATTCTTGCTTATCAAAGCAGCCATTTTTTGGGCTGAGCCATATTTTCTCTCTGAATAGAGGGTTTTAGGAACACTAAATTCCGGCTGTAGTCCTCTTCCTCACCTCTCTGATGTCAAACTTCTTGCTGCTTTCCCCTTTCATTGACACTTCTGTCCTGTGCATGTCTCTACCCTTTAGCTTTGTGGCTCCACATGTCCACTGTTTCCTAAGGAGGAAGAGTGCATTGAGAGCCAGGTCTCACAGAGGGAGAAACAAAGGAAGTACTCCTACATTGTTTTGCTACTAGTTACACAATACTCGTACTAATATCACTAGTAATAATATGAGATGTATGTAACCTAATATTTTGTGAAATACTTTTGCTTATAGGTCCTTCTCAATCTGTGCCTCAGTCCTGAAATGTAGATGTTTCTGTCCTCTTCTTTGTGTTTGTGTATGATACTGGGGATTGAGCTCAAGATTTTCACACTGAGTTACATCCCCAGCTCTTGATTTTTTAATTTTGAGACAGGGTCTTGCTAAGTAACTAACTTGCCTAGGCCTCCTCCTGCCTCAGCCTGTCAGAGTACTGGGGTTACAGGAATGCACCACAATGCCTACTCTTACCCTCTTCTTAACATAGAAGGAAGTGCTTGGTTCTACAGACCAGGAATGCCAAGCGCAGTGCTACTGAGAAATGCAGCGGGCCAGGGATTCTGCTTCCCAATAAGTATTTCTCATTTCTCATGTTTTAGACTTATTGGGAAATGTTTTTCGTTTGCTTCCATTGCCTCTAGTCATTGACAAAACAAAAATTTAAAAATAAAAGATTAAAAAAATAAAGAGGCAACAATTTATAATTAACCTCACAGAAAAAAAAATTTTAAAAAACCAAAAGATTTACCTGCACTGAACCCTAAATTCCAGCTTCACATGTTTCATGACTAAGGACCACACCTAACTTTTAGAGCATCCTCCTCATTAGCCAGGCCCTGCTATGCACTGACGTGCCCTAACTCATTTCATCCTCAGAACTGTTTGAAATAGGACTGCGATTATCCCATTTTGATGATGGAGAAATTTACAGCACCAGAAAAAGAAACTTACTGGAGGTCACAGAGCAACTGAGTCATAAATTTGAGTTTTGAAACCGGCTCTGCAATCTGCTTTTTGTAGGGAGGGGGTGATTTAGCCCACAGCCTCATGTGTTAAGCACACAGTACAACTGAGCCCCAGCCCTTTTTTTTTTTTCTCATTGAAGTTTTTATTGAGATCATAGTAGGTTTGCCTGCAGTTGTGAAAAATAGAGATCCTTTGTATATTTTGCCAAATTTCCATCAGTGGTCACATTTGTAAAATATGTTGCAGCTAGGATGTTGGCATAATCCACTGATCTTATTCTTATTTCTCTATTTTTATGTGTGTTGATTTGCTTATGTGTATTTAATAGTAGTGCACCCTCCTCCCATGTACAGGTTTCTGAATTTACCAGCACAGTCAAGAGAGTAAAGGGCCTCAGATTTAGCTCAGTGGCACCGCGCCTGCCTGGCAAGCTCAAGGTCCTGAGTTCAATCTCTGGTACCAAAAAAACAAACAGAAAAAACAGTAAATACCTTCAACATCACAAGGGTCTCTTCCTGCTGCTCTTGATAACTGTATCCCCTCCAACTCTTCCACCTTTATTCTCAATCCCCAGCAACCACTAATCTTCTATCTTTGTAATTTCATCATCTCAAGAATTTTTTATAAATAGAAACAATATCTAATTTCAGAGGATTGGCTTCTTTTTAGCATAATTCCTTGGAAGTTTCAAGTTGTGGATTCTTTTTCATTGCTGAGTAGTGTTTCCTAGTAAGAGTATACCATAGTTTAACCTTCCACCTGTTTGTTTTGTACTGTGCCAGGGATGAAACCCAGGGCCTGTCACATCTACCCCAACCTCCACCTCTTGAAGCCATCTGGGTTGCTTTGAGTATTTGGTGATTGTGAATATAGATGCTATAAAATTTGTGTACAGTTATTTATGTGACTATAAGCTTTCATTTCTCTGGGATAAGTGTCAAGACATCTTCATGGACTTATCATGGTCCTAAAAAAGATTTTTTTTTTTGGTACTGGGGATTGAACTCGGGTCCTTGTGCTTGCAAGGCAGGTGGCAGAACCACTGAGCTAAATCCCCAATCCCTGAAAAGGATTTTTGAGACCAGAGATGTAGCTCTCTAGTAAAGTGCTTTCCTGCCACACACAAAGGCCTAAGTCTGATCTTCTGCACCACAAAAAAAAGAACAAGAAAAAAAGTATGGAAGTGCTTCTATTTGCACTTAATGTATTTTTATTTGCAAATAATTTATATCCATGTAAGGATCAAATGTTTTGTTTACTTACTTGACACCTGCTTTTTGTTTTACAAGTGATGGCCAAAAAATGAGCAAACGAAAAAAGAATTACCCAGATCCAGTTTCAGTCATCCAAAAGTATGGTGCTGATGCCCTTAGGTATAGTAGTGCTTTGTCTTGTTTGTTTTTGTCATTTTTTGGTAAGCATCTCCCACCCTATTAATCATAATTTTTAGATTTGTTTTTTATGCTTTTAAACATGGATCTCTGTTATATGGAAAGTTCCATTGGTATACTTGTTGATTTTAAACCCCCTTAATAGTTTTCTAGGGCTGGGGGTTTAGCTCAGTGGTTTCGCTGCCTGCTGCGCAAGCGCAAGGACCCGAGTTTGATCCCCGGTACCACAAAAGAAATAGTTTTCTAAATAGTAAAGCTATTTTTAAATGTACAGGTCTTTTTCACGAAGACCTGGGATTTTATGATAGGCCTATTTTATATAGGCCTCCCCAGGGTATCATGCCTTTAGATGCCTTTGCCTCGCTTCCTTTCTAAATTCCTTGTCTTGCTGGTACTAAAATTCTCTTCCATTGTTTAATTTTGCACTTACAGAGCCACATGAGCTATTTGTATGGAAGAGCAAATTGAAAATTAATCCTGAAGTATTGAAGGAACGTTACAGGAACTTGAGCCAGTGCTTGAAATAGTCATAATTGTGCAATCACACGGTGTTTATGGTGAAAGGGACCTAAAGGTCTTGTTCAGTATTCCAGTGTCCTAGATAAGACTCTCACCCAGACGCATGACTGTACACCATCGTGCAGTACTGTGTGACCCAGAAACACCTAAAGGGGTTGTCCGTGGACTTTATTATCTGTCACACTCATTCTTGGTGCTGTTGACCTTTTGGGCTGGGTCATTGTCTATGGTGAGGGCCATTGAAAGAGTGTTAATGTTTTTCCCCTTTTGTAGAACAGTGGACTTTAATCTTGCTCTCTCAAATTGGCAAGTAGGAATGTTTGGTTTACTGTCTATATAACTTTTCTGAGTATATTTTTTCCCTCTTCCAGGTTATATCTGATTAATTCTCCCATGGTAAGAGCAGAAAACCTCCGCTTTAAGGAGGAGGGTGTGCGGAACGTCCTTAAGGATGTGTTGCTCCCGTGGTACAATGCATACCGCCTCTTCATCCAGAACGCCTTGAGGCTCCACAAGGTATGGCCCACAGTGGGCTTCAGGTATGCTAAAAAGCCGAGTTTGGTATAGGCTCTCAGGGCTATTTTCTTTCTGCTCTCTGATGTGAGAGCACCCAAAGCTATGGGGAGGCTGGACACAATGGTGTGGCAGGTGTCTGGGGCCAGGTGAGACACAGACCTTGACTGTGGAAGAAGAGTTATGTGGTATAATTGTTTCTTCAGCCAGTTCTTGGTGCCAGGGATACCATGTTGGCTGAGACACCCCTCCCCTCATGGAAAAATGGAGTATGGAAGAGGGGGAGACAGTAAAATAGTCGCCTCCTGTCAGAATGAGTCCCTGGTGAAGGCTGGAGCTAGAGTGAGATGGGCCACTTGAGAGAGGGGTCAGGGAATTCTACTCTGTGGGATGGCATTGTGTTGAAACTCAGAATAACAGTGGTCTGGGAAGGTCATTAGGATAAAAACATATCAGTCGTGTGGTCTGTGAACATGCCCTTCAGAGTGATTCCCCGCTTACACAGGAGACCCATCCTGACAGCTCTGTCTAGTGCTACTTCCCCAGCCCCTACCTGACCATTCTCGGGACCCTTTACCTCCAGCACATGTTTCTGTGTATGCATTCAAGACCCAGTTTGAGGTCAGAACCCCAAGACTGCTCCTGTTCTTATCTCCAGCACCTGTCAAGTAGAAAATGCTAGTAGATCACTATTGAATGAGTGTGTGACTGTGTTCCTATTTGATTGGGCCTGGAAGCTGGCTCAAGCACCAGTAGCTGGATCACTGGAGTTCTGCTCCCTCTGGATGTGGCTAAGCTCGTCCTGCTAGTGAAGACAGTGTATTCGCCTGGAGCTCTCAGCTTACACTTTTCCCTGGAAATTGAGAAAGGCAAACCTTTTCCCTGGCTCCCAGCATTCCTCTCCTTGTAATCCTGCCACCTCTCTGCACCTGGCTCTGTGCCAAGTAGGGACTGCAGTCCTTAGGCAGGTGCCCTGTGCAAGCCTCTACTTGTGGGGGATTCAGGTCACACCTGCCCATGGCGGGGGCCATCTGTACCTACCAAGAGGCAAACTTCTCACCATCAGGTGCTTAACCCCAGAGGAGGAGTCACATCACCACTGATCCACCGGATTGTGGTGCTGCAGTGAGCTGGGTTTGTAGAGCAGGGACTGGTGAAATGGGCTTTTAGGATAAACGATGATTTTTGCAAAGCTAGGTACAGGAGGGATATTCTAAGAAGAGGAACAGTGTAAGCATGGAAATGAATACTCAGTACTTATTTTCAGTGCTGTGATCATTCAATCTTGAAAAGTTTTACTTCTTTCCTAGGTTTAACTCAATGCTACACAAGATTTTTTAGTATCTGTCGATTCATAATAATTCTTCAGTGCAAATAAGTAGTTTTTTCTTAAATTTTCTTCATTCTATTCATAAACCATAATTACTTGAAGACTTAATGTCCCAAGTTAGTGCTTGTAAAATTTAGATGCCTGCAAGGTGTGGGGTTGTTTTTATTTTTGTTTTTCTTTCAGTTTGAGGGATTCAAAGAGTTTATTTCTTTCATAGTAACTTCTCTACCATGCATGTGAATTCTTGTTAATTGTTTGTAGGAGGAAGAAATACAATTCCTTTACAATGAGAATACAGTCAAAGAAAGCCCGAACATTACAGACCGGTGGATCCTCTCCTTCATGCAGTCCCTCCTGGGCTTCTTTGAGACTGAAATGGCAGGTGAGTCTCTCTTGTCTGTCCTGGGGATAAGGACTGTTTTTTTTTTTCCTTTATAGTTGTCCTTTTGGTATTTAATGTTTTTCTTTATAAAATAGAAATTTCCCAAATAGAATGGCACATAAGTCATTGTTTACTTTAACCTCCCAATACAGATTTGTTAAGGCTTGTTAGTTATAGAAATGTGTTTGTTTCCAGGCTCTGGGGAATTCTGTCTGAGGAGGTGTCCAGTGGCCTCATCCCTCCACAGAGGAGTGTAGGCTTTGGCACTGAATAACCATGAGTTTCAAACTCAGGTCTACTGCTTGGATTCTGTGTGGAGGGTCACCTCAAGTCTGTGGGTATTGCTTGCATTCATTCATTCATTCATTTATATTTTCATTATGAAACAGTCCCTGTCCACTTCAGTATTGGGAGACTCAGAATAGCAATAATGAAATAGGCATTTCTCCATGTTTCTGTTACCAGACAACAAGTGAGCTTGGTTTTAGATGGAGGTTTACCAAGTAGATGACATTGGCTTCTTCAAAGTTTGAGATAGACACAACCAAAGATCCTAGTGAGAAATTCCAGAAACTTCTGTCTCAGACACTCTGGTAGAGTGGTCTTGGATCATAGTGAGGACAAGCCCAAGTGAGGTTACCTGCCTTCCCAGCACACTTTTAGGCAGGTGCAGCCGGCCATAACAGGACTGTGGTTCAGCATCAGCCTGGCTACCAGTACTTGGTTCCCCCTGGAGTAGCCAGTGCACTACAAATGGCACAGAAGCACTGTGAATTAGTCACCTGACACGTCCACCCCATTAGACATGCAATAGGATCATGACTGTTGAGCTGTTGTCCATATTGACATGAGTAGGAATGGAAATGAGTTTGAGGCAGACTCCTGGTGAAGGTCAGCACTCAGTAGGAGCTCTCCACACTGTCCGTGGACACTCAGAGTTGTGATGCAGGTGAGTGGGAAACATGGGCATTGTTTTCTGAGGTCCCTGTCATCCTTTGGCACCAGCTGCCACAATTTCCCACGAAGCTGGGTCTGGAGAGTGACATCCCTTCCAGAGTGTGATCTGCCTAGGAACTAGAGATGGATAGCCACATGGCAAAGATCATGTATATACAGGAAGCCGGGCATCCAGAGACCAACTCATGACCCAAGCTACTCAGTTCTGATCCCAGCTTTGCCTTCCTGTCCCCTGCATGCCCCCAGATCCTCATCAGCAAGGTCGCTGAGAGAGGACCTACCTCACAGATTGGAGGTGGCACCTTGGAATTTGTGGTTACTATTAATGACCTCGGCAATAGTTGCTGCCATCCTCTTGTATTGCATGCTTATTGAATACGGGGTTCATTTGCTCTGTAAGAGGTGAGACCTGAACACGTTAATATAAATTAAATTTGTTTATAATTTTTGGTGTTTGGTGAATGAGAGTATCCATAAAATAAGACCTGTCATCAGATAAGATTGGCTCAGTGCCTCATGAGTTCCTTAGGAGTCCCTCCAAATTCTAATTCTTTAAGAGACCTCTCTTTCTCCTATCTTTTTCTTTCCTCAACTGTTTTAATGTTAGGAAAATATGTTCTATTTTATTCATAGCCTTTGCCAGATTTTCTCAACAGCTGCACTATCTACAGTTTGGACTGGATCCTTCTCAGTGGGGCCAGTGCCATGCATCCTGAATTATTGAGTAGCATTCTTGGGTTCCCCTCTCAATGCTAGCAGCACCCTAGGCACACACTCCACAAATCAAGAAAACTAAAATGTCCCTCTGGGCATTGCCAAATGTCTTTGGTAGAGCAGAATTGCTGGTGACTGAGAACGATGGCCCCACACTATGCCTTTAGCATCAATTGAAGCTTTCTGCTTTTGGTCTTTTAGTGCAGTGTGAAGTAGCACCACGGAAAGAAGCTGGTCTTTGTTGATACTGTTGTGGTGCACAGCTCCATGCTTCCCTTTCTGAGGTCTGAGAGCCCAGACTGGAGATTCAGTTGTTCGCACTGACTAATAAAGGTTTGCAAGTAGCTCAGGGTGGTTTTGCGTGCACCTCTCAACACCGTCCGTTGTGCTTTAGATCCTCAATAAATGAGCCATTTGTGATTGTTTCATTCTGATTCTTGGGGTCTCCTTAGCAACTGAGGGCGCCTGGATGGAAGGCACTGCATGTTCCTCATTGTGTCCAGCCTCCTCCCACCCCAAGGCCTGGCACAGGCTGCCTGACTGGTTCTGCTTCTCTCTCTTTTAGCGTATAGGCTTTATACTGTGGTGCCTCGCCTGGTCAAGTTTGTAGATGTTCTGACCAATTGGTATGTCAGAATGAATCGTAGAAGATTAAAGGTAAGTGCTGGTGGGAAAAAGAAAATTATGTGAATTTGAGAGTTGAAGGAAGAGAGCAGCTAAAAAGGGAATGCTGTCCATAGCTCTCGGCTTTTGGAACTTACCTTGTTATCTTCCCCTTGACATTGCATATTAGCGGTATTGATAGACTGCAAGTACTAAGAGTCATTTTTGCATATTCTCACAACATAACTATGGATATGGTAAGTTAGAGGACAAGTGTCCAGGTGCATGCAGGGCTAAACTGAGCAGACCTCTTAGATTTCTACAGATCTTGTCAGCTATGGCTGGGATCTTGAGAGTGGCACCTCCTCTCTTCTCCCCCAGACAGGCATTTATTTATTAAGTGTTGACTGTGGACAAAACTCTTCCTTAGCTGTTGGGGGTTTAGAATGAGCAAAGTGTGGACCCTGGTCCCAGGACTTACACCATGTGCAGAAATAACAAGGACAACACAGAGAAGGGATAGTATCATCACTGCAGAGCGGGCAGAGGCTCCTACCACCTAGTGGTACTTTTAAAATCTGTTAGTAATAACATAACTGTAATTTAATGTTGATTCAAGTATAAACACATTTATACACATATATACTATATCTAGAGGGGCATATGCTGAAATGTTGTTATTGTATTTTTTGGGTAACTTAATTATGGTTAGATTTTCTTTTTTAATTATCTTTATGTTTTTCCTACAATGATTACTTTCAAAAACAGTATAAGCCAGGTGTGATGGTGTATGTGTGTAATCCCAGCACTCTAGGAGGTTGGGGCAGGCTGATCTCAAGTTCAAGCCCAGCCTGGGCAACTTAATGAGACTCTTTCTCAAAATAAAACATTTTTTAAAGGGATGGGGATGTAGCTCAGTGTGAAGGCTCTGGGTTCAGTCCCCAGTGTGACCACAGGGGGAGAAAAACCACCCTATAGAGATTAAGAAGTCTTACTTAAAGATAGTTTAGAGTTTTTCAGTAGCAACTGTTTGTGTCTGCATGTGAAATCCATTCTACCTTCCACCTTCAGGGACACAGTCTACCTTCATCTGCCAGTTTCTGAGCCACCTTCCACCCACTTGGCCTCACAGGAAGATGGTTAGGGGGTGGCAGATACAGGTGCTGTGTTGGCCTGCCTTGCCTCTCTGCAGGGCCGCCATGATGGCATGACCTAGACAGCCATGTTGTGGCACTTCTCCTTGTCCTATCTGTGTGTTGTGTGCTTTCTGTGTATCTCTTCATTTTAATAAACATTTTGGTTTTTTATGATAAACACCCATTTTTACTAGTATAATATTGTTTCTTTGTTATTCACTAGGGTGAAAATGGAACGGAGGATTGTGTTATGGCCCTAGAGACCTTGTTTAGTGTCCTGCTTTCTCTGTGCAGACTGATGGTAAGATGCTTTGTGCTATTAAAACTGGCCTGTGGGCTTCCTGTGCCTGTGCTGCAGCTTCCTCACTTGTATCTGTTTGATGGAGAAGACCACCTTGTATTTCCACTTAAAATGGCTCATGTGTCTAGATCCTCTTCAGAAATCTTGCCAGTTTACATATGCTAAGTAAAGGCTAAGAAACACTAGACTCTTGTAGTCACCGGTGGCACAGTAGCAGTAGCGGTCAGCATCCTTACATCTAGATAAGGATTGGTAGTTGGAGCTAAGGCATGCCTTGCCTTAATGTGGATTCTCAGAACTGTCACCAGGAGGTTCCTGAACTCCTGTCTGACTGAACAGATACATCACAAACAACATTCTCAACTTAGCATTGAGGGAAAAATGTACAAGCAATTGCTGTGCAACATGTTCTTACCAGTTAAAATATTAGTTAAATGATATTCAAGAGAAGGCTCCAGCTATAGTTCCTTGTATCCTGTTCTGCTGTTCCTGTATAATATTGCAAGCCTTCTGTTTATCTTGTGACGTTCACAAGAGGAGAATCTGCCTTCTACCTCATCCTCTACCTGGTGTCTGCCATACTCGACCTCATCCCCCTGCACCCTGTGAAGTAGGTGGTGTTTTCCCCAGTTACAGATAGGGTTCTGAGGTTTGGGACAGTCAGTCCTCTGCATATTGACATGGCTGATGCTTGGTCAGAGGCTCTTGTTTTTTCAGACATCCTCTAAGAGTCTATCGAGGTATTTTGGGTCCTGCTGGTTATAGCCCTACTGCTGTGCTTCAGAGTGGGGTCAGCTTTTTTTCATAGAGCTTATCTGTGACCTCGTGCCTGTGTCTGTGTGTCACCCTCAAAAATGTGTATTACTGTTTGTCAGCATGAGTGAAGTACCTGATGGTGGCTGTATGTATATGAATGACATAATGTCCTGTGTCCTCCTGCAGGCCCCTTACACACCATTTCTCACTGAATTGATGTACCAGAATCTAAAGATGCTGATTGACCCAGTTTCCGTCCAGGACAAGGACACACTCAGCATCCACTACCTCATGCTGCCTCGTGTTCGGTAGGAATCAAATAAGCTTTACCTATGCCATGGGAAGGGATATTGCCAGAGCTTGTGGAGGCCAACCTCCCAGGGAAGGAATGGAGACAGCTGGCCCTTCCCTGCTTCAGCCCCTCTGTGCCTGTCTTCCCACCTAAGCTCATGTAAGCTGCTTATCAAGTTCCAGTATGGGCTCTACTTTGACAAGCAACAGGAGGGATGCTGGATATAGAATCCCTTTGCATAGCTGTGAACACGCCCCTTAGAGACACCTGAGGAGCTAATTGTGTGGCCCCATTCCCCACCCCTAGTGTAGGCCCAGGTGTTATCCTTCCCCAGGTAGTGGCCCAGGAAGCTTTACCACCCCATCCCTTCTTTAGCCTAACCATCTTCCTCACTGAAGCAAGCCTGTTTTTCCCCCTTTTGAATCTAATCTCCTATTTCTTCCTCTGCCAATCAGAGAGGAACTGATTGACAAGAAAACTGAGAATGCAGTGTCTAGGATGCAGTCTGTCATTGAACTTGGGCGAGTGATTCGGGACCGAAAAACTATTGCAATAAAGGTTTGATGTTTTATTTAGATTTTATAAGGCATGCAGACCTAAATAATTGTCTTGGGTAAGCTTAATAAATAGAGTCTCCAACAGTAGAAGAATTTATTTTTATTTTCTGCAGTAAATGTATGAATGATTTGGCATTAGTTTAGCCTACTTAGTCTAGACTTTAAGAGTCAGAAAAACATTTATTATTTCATTTTTCTGGCATTTAAAGGAATGGCTACTTAATGAAATTTCATCTTTCCTCCTAGTATCCTTTGAAAGAAATTGTGGTTATCCATCAAGATCCTGATGCTCTGAATGATATCAGGTCCTTGGAGAAGTATATCCTTGAGGTAAGTTAGATAATTTGTCTGTTTATGTCTAGGTGGATTTTTTATTTGAGATTTTTCTTTTGAATATTCCTCAATGAAGTTCTTTTTCTTTTGTAAATCAGTATATATATAACAAATGTAAACATCTGTAAAATTTTTTATTTTACTTGGTATCATCTTAGCTTTTCACAATATAATCATAATTCTTTTAAAACTATTTCAAGATCAGTAAATTTACCTTTTATACTTGTAATTAACACAAAAACTTTCTTCCTACCAATAATGCCAGTAGCAAGTGACCACACACTGTCAATGGTGAAGTGCTGGCATAGCATGTGCACCATAAAAAATGGGTTCTTCTCTACCTTGTCTGTCGCTGGAGTCCCACTTCCTCTCTGGAAGATGCTCCTGGGATTTTACACATCTACACACTTGTATGTGCACATACATATATACATGCTTTTTGATTTGTTCATATATAAGGCATGTAATCTTTAACTTTTGTATTCTAGCATGTCAATTTCTGGTTTTTGTTTTTTTTAATAGACCTGTGGATTGAACCCTGGCCCATTGAGCTACATTCCCAGTCCCTTTTTTTTCTTTTGAGACCGTCTTGAAAAATCTGAATTTCCCAGGCTGGACTTGAACTTGCAGTTCTTCTGCCTCAGCCTCCCAAAGTGCTGGGATTACACCCACACCCAGCCTTTGTATACATTTTTAATAAATATATAATGTTTGTTTCTTGGTTGCTTCACAATTTAATTAATTTCTCTATTGTTAGAAATTTAGGTTTCTCTTTACACAATCAAATGTGTGTATATCTCTGTGGATATTCCAGCATATAGATGTTTGATACATTTTAAAAACAGAGTTTGGGGGTCTAAATTTTAAACTATAATGTCTTTTTTTTTTTTTTGGTACCGGGGATCGAACTTGGGACCTTGCGCTTGTGAGGCAGGCACCGGAACCACTGAGCTAAATCCCCGGCAAACTATAATGTCAAGTGTTCTCTCGAGGAACTTCCTTCTGTGCTGTTTTAAAAACAAATAAGAGGACTAGTGGTGTAGCTTAGTAGTAGAGTGCCAAGCATTCTAGGTAAATGCTCTGCCACTGAGCTGTATCATAAGTCAAGTAGTGGAGAACCTATGGCATATGCGCCATAATACATGCCAAATAATACTCCTTTGTAGGGCTGGGGATTTAGCTTGGTGGTTCCACCACCTACCTCACAAGTGCAAGGTCTGGAGTTTGATCCCTAGTACCAAAAAAAACCCCTCCATTGTGAGGATAAATACTGTATTTTGTTGATCCATTCACAGTCGATGGAGTTTGGGGATGTTTTTACTTTTTGGCTATTTTGAGTAGTGCTGCTGCAGATATTTATGGGCATGTGTTTTTGTATGGACATATGTTTTCATTTCACAAGTTTCTGTTTTCTCTTGGTCACTAACCTTAGGAATTGAATGTTCGTAAAGTTACACTGTCTACGGATAAATACAAGTATGGCATTCGGCTACGGGCAGAGCCAGATCACATGGTCCTGGGAAAGCGTCTGAAGGGAGCCTTTAAAGCAGTGATGATGGCCATCAAGCAGCTGAACGGTGAAGAGCTGGAGCAGTTCCAGAAGAGTGGTGGGTGTCTGTCACACAGGGGTGCCACTCTGGTCCTTAGGCCCAGAGTTGTTGCATATTTAGGATCTTGTTGGACTTTTATCATCAATCCGTTTTCTTAAATATAAACTGTTTCCTGTTCACAAAAATGACTATAAATAATTCTGACAGTTTAGAGAAAAAAAATGATCCCTAGCCCTTCACACATCCAATATGACATAGATGGTGTCTACTGTCTGCTGCTTAATACACATTTTTATATGGGCTGATGCAGTGTAAAGATGCCAGCTTCTGTCACTCCAGCTATATAGGCATGGTGATCACTCAAATTTTAAGGTTTTTCTCCCCGTCTTTCTGTATTTTTATATTTTATATATTTTAGGAGTTTTTCCTACTTTTTTATTCTGTGTTTTCACTGATTTCATTATAAATATTTTATGCATTTATACTCAGAAGTGCTGTTCCAGAAGTTGGATAATTTTTCTTTGTATGTGTGCTTGATAATGTTTTTATCACTTTTATTATTAGTGTTGTTCCCGGTCTTTTAATACTATACATAATATTGCAATGAATATTTTTGCACAGTGAGCATTTTGTAGAGTGGATTCTTTCAGGCTTGATAGCTAGATAGAAATCAATCAGATGGATGGACGGATGGACCATAAGTTCCTATTGAATTCTACAAGGGCTAATGTTGGCCTGGACAGTTTGCCTTCCTAGTGAGGGAACTGAATCCCCAGTGCTTCATGACCAAGGAATGCTGTTCTCCAAAACATCCGGTTATTGCTTGTGGAAAGAAAAAGAATGACTTTTGGAAGCATTAGAATGAAGATGGAAAATAATCAGAAGAAAGGATTGCAGTGTTTTTTGAGGAAAGAAAGCATAAAGGTTAGGAACATCTTACTAAGGAGAAGTGGGTAGAACTTGTCACAGTTTTTCTAAAATACGTACAACCCATATCTTCTGTCTCATGTGAGCAAAGCTGAATTTGTTCCTTCATTACATTTCCTTTGTTATTTTTTTATATTCTTAAAAGCTCAATATACAGTTGTATAAGACAGATTTTGTCACCAGGGATGTAGCTCAGTGGCACAGCACCTGCCTGGCAAGTGCGAGGTCCTGAGTTTGATCCCTGGTACAAAAAAAAAAAAATTACTACAGTAAGACTGTCATTATTCTCATGGTGCTGACTGACATTTGAGGATTCATGGAAATAATGACAGTTTTGATAAGTGCCATGGAGGAAAAGACTATGGTAAATACGAACATGTAATAGTGAACCTAACCCAACCTACCGGGTTAGGAAAGAAACCACCCCCTTCCTCCACCCCTTTAGAGAGTGTTTCAGGGTACCCTGGAATTTGCAGCTGTCATGACTAGACTAATATTTGACATCATGCAGCTATCCTACGACACAAAGTGTTTATTGTTATGGCTTCCTCCACAGCTGAAAATCCTAAGCTGAGAGGTATCAGAGCAGAGAGATTGAAAACTGCAAGAATCAGAAGAGTGGTTGTAGAAATTGGGAAAGACATCCCTAAGATTCCCCAGATTTTTAGATAGAATTAAGAAAACAAGTTTAGCAGGTAAAACTTGAGTCATCTGTTAGCAACTCAACTCAGAATGTTAAATTAGACAAATGTTTGGTCAGCCATCATGTCATAAATCTAGGTTTTCTTGACCAGGTAGCCATACATCAGAAATTACTGCAGTAAATCTAACTTGGAAGTGAAATCCTGCAGTTTGTAAACTGTAATTTCTAAATGGACTTTTCTGTATTGATGGAAAGCCATTTTTCTGAGCACAGGAACCTGAAATAAAAATGAAGGCCTATTGGTTGAACCTGAGAAGTCACAAGTGACACTTTGGGCTTCCCTGAAAGTGTGGAATGCCATCAGCAGCTGTCCACACCCTCTTATGCCTGCTTGAGATGGCCATGATGCCCATTTCTGCACGTGGTCTCCTTTTTCCTATACCATACTCTGTAGCCAGGTAGTAGTAGAACACCAGGGTCACAACAACCAGTGAGTGGTGGACCAAAGCCAATTTTACTCTAAAGATTCAGTTTTCATTTTTTCATCTACTCCATGTTTAAATGAGGACTCGTTTTCTCTCAGTGCTCCGCTTAGCTTAGGGATGACTTTGAACTGAGAATTTATATAAAATGAGACACTGATGGTGACCTAACTGTCATCAAGGGAGCATGGTAAAGAATATTTGTCAAGTCCTTCTATTCAGTAGTGACAGGAATGTGGGGAAATGATGTCTTGTAGTTTGTGCAGTTCTGCTGCTAGGAAATTTCCTTGAGAAGGGGCACAGTACACAGTACACACATCAGGAGGACTGATGGAGTTGGCCTTTCCCACAGGGAGCATTGTTGTGGAAGGCCACGAACTGCGTGAAGAAGACATCCGCCTTATGTACACCTTTGACCAGACCAGAGGTGGGACCGCACAGTTTGAAGCACATTCGAATGCTCAGGTATTTATCTGTTCTGTAGAAGTTTCTTGCCGAGAGATGGGAACAGAAAGTATTTTACCTGTGCTTTTCTAAAGTATACTGACAGCTTTTCCCAAGGTAAAATAAATCAGTTACTCATTTTAGATTGGCTTTATTAAACTTCTCAATGACAGACCCTAACATATGTGGGTTTTTTTTTACTAACATTTAAATGAGCGTTTTGTGATTTTTTTTTTTTTTTTTAACTGTGAATGATGATCCTAAGTGTTGAGCTCACAAAAATAAACCCTGCTAGAAATAAATCAGTCATGGCCACAGGAAAGTAAGCCAAGTCTCAGTATTTTGTCAGATAAGTTACTGGGTAGAAATAAGTTCAGGGAAGCCCCTATCTCAAAGTTGGGGTGGGTGTGTAGTCATTGCCAAGGCTTTATAAAGAGAATATACAGGCCTTTTTGGATTCTGAGGTCAGTATTTTTCTCAAGATGAAACAGAGATCTCTCTCTGGTCCTGACCAGACTTCTCCAAGCAGGAAGATCTTCCATGTGGGATCAGGGGCACTGTTGGGAGTCCCACTGTACTTAACCTGTAATGTACAAGGGGGTGTGGAACAGCATCTTGGTAAAAGGGCTGCACAGGGACTTGAGTTAGGTATCTACAGAACTCCCCATGAGTAGTGGCAAGGGTTCAAAGGAGACATAGTAAGGTAGGCAGGGAAGAGGTTTACAGTTAGAGTGGTCAGTCCTTCCTGCTTACAGCACATGTCTGGAGCCTAAAAGTTGTTGGTTCTTAAAGAAATGTCATCTTGTGATGCTTCTGAGTTTCTTGATATGATTCACATGTTGTGAGCTATTGTGCACCTTCCCTCCCCACCCCAAGTGGAATTTTGGGCTTCTCATGCATTTCCCCCTGTGCCTCTTTTGCTTTCTGAAGTGCGGCAGTTGGATAACTTCTCCAGTCAGGTTTCCTCAAAAGAAAATGGGGATAATGCCTAATATACGAGGATCTGGTAGAGTACATTTCACCCTATAATGTGCTCTATAATAGAAGTAATGATGTTACTATCCAACATAGTCAACAACCTTCAGATGAGATAGAATAGTTAATAAGATTAATAAAAAGATGACAGTTTAAACTCTCACATTTAAAATATTGGGTCTGTTCTAAAATTCTGTGTCAGGAATCATAGTGACAAATCAGAAAATCAGAATAGGTCATGGAATAATAAAATTACATTTAGTTGGCTGTTTTGAGCCCTTTGGTCCACTCTTGTGGTATGGAAAGTTTGCTGCTCATGGAGAGTCACATGATTATTGATCTTAATTATTTGAAGAGTTGATGCTATTTATTAGATGGTCAAAAGAGAGTCATGAGAGGGTGCATGAAAGGGGTGTTAGGGCTGCCGTGAGAAGCACCCTACCAAGAAGAGGCTGTGTCTTTCTCCAGAGGTGGAGAATAACTGGTTACAAAGATGTACCTAAATGATAAAGAAACTAAATTAAGTGTATTTCCTTTGCTCGGTAAAGTGAATAAATAGTGTTGGATTATAGACTTGACTGAACCTAGTTCTACATAGCTTTTTGCTGGGTTTGAAGGCAGCGCTGTTCCTGGTATGAGTGTCATCATGTGCACTCTCCCTCCTGTAGGCTTTGGTTCTCTTAGATGTCACCCCCGACCAGTCAATGGTGGATGAAGGAATGGCTCGGGAAGTTATCAATCGCATCCAGAAACTTCGCAAGAAGGTCAGTTTGTTAGTTGAAGAGCAAGCTGCGGTTCAATATTTGTTTGTTTTGTTTCAGTTGTTGGGGAGGACAGAAGAGGCGGGTAATATTAGTCGTAGTGATTCATTATGATCCCCATTACATTGTCCATCCAGATTGTGCCCTGCAGGGAACACAGGCCCCTTGACCTTTCGACTTTCTTATCCCCAAGCTGGCTGTGGCTCTTTTTGTTTCTCTAAAATCTTTCAGGCAACCTATGCATCATTCCATCCTTTTTCGGTTCCCTCTGGCAAGAGGGATCATCACAGGATAGTTAGTTCTCTGACTGGTGCATAAGGTAACCAGGGGTGGCAGTGTAATCAGGGTGGAAGGGCTTCTAGCTCAGGGGAGAGATCTCTGAATCTGGACAGAATGGGGTGGTTTTTCCTTATTAGGGAGCTGAGGAAGGTGCACAGTGCCCATTGCCTGCAGAGCACAAGGTCCCCACCAGGTGAGAGGGTCAGGAAGCGCTTACCCTGAGGAGGCTTTGACAGCAAGGAGAGCTCCTACACATCCTCCTTCCCAGGCCAGGCATCTGGGTTCTATGGGCCAGAGTCTGAGGAGGCCACTCCTGCTGATGAAAAGGGTGCTTGTGCGCTGTGTCCCAGTTTAGAGCTTTGTAAGTGGGTTCTAGGTCATTCTGTTTCAGCATTCACGAGGGGCTGATGTTGCTAAGGAATGACATGTACCCTTCCCACCATAGCATGGGCAGAAGAGCACTGTCGGTGCAGTTGGTCTTGTAGATCACACCGGCAGCTGAGCAGGCATGCCCTTCCATAACGACTGAGCAAGGAATCACCAGTCCTTTTGTTTTTTTGTTTTTGTTTTTTTTTAATGGTTTATACTCGATTGTTTACTTTTAATTTTTAGAATTTTTATTAGTACATGTAGTTTACAATCATCTTTACATGCACATACTACAGCTTGTTTCTTCTTTTTCTTCCCCTTCTTCTTCTATTCCCCCTTCCTCCCTCCCTCCTCCTCTAACTCCCCTATCCAGATTTTAATTCTTACTGATATTATTAATCGTAGTTCATGTAATGGGCCATAATGTTTCCATTCATTGAGATTATTAGGTTCTTAACGTGGCATATTTCTGTTCTACTTATTTCCCCTTCCCCTCCTCTCACCCATCATGCTTGTTCGCATGGACCCCCTTCCCTATTGCAAGAGATCCATCCACTTGTCCTCACCATCCTTATTCAACAGTACCTAACAAATGTGCTTCCCTTTTCACATTTCTCTATATGTGCTTGCAGTGTAATCTGGTTCCCACTGATGAAATAACAGTGTATTATAATGCAAAATCTGAGGAAATGTATCTGAATAATGTTATTGAAAGCCACACAGAGTTCATATGTGCCACCATAAAGGCTCCCTTGAAACCATATCCAGTTTCTACATCAGAAAAAATCCTTATTGAAGAAAAAACACAGGTAAGTCTAAGGTCTTCTAGACTACTAAATGATTTCAGACTTGTTTTTTTAAGCTTACATAGTCACATCTTGATATTCTGGCCCCCAGTAGAGAGTGGTAGAATGCTTAGTCCTGCAGTACTGCTCTGGGTGGTGCTGGGAGAGGAATCTAGAAGAGGTAAAGGGGAGAAGGCCACCCAACATGCTCTCACAGCAGTCCTCCTGGGGAAGAGCCAAGAGGGGATGTGAGATTTACCAGGAAATGAAATGACTCTATGGGTCTATTTTTGCCTAAACCTAAAAAAGTGGAGCTGGTGAATTTTGGTAAGTATTAATACTAAACAACAGTTGGCTTGAAAAACATTTAACTTTTATCAGAGTATGTTGTATATAAGATTGTCGTTGCACTTCTTTTTGTTAGGTCTGGGAATTTTAGATTACTATGATGGTCTGATACCAAGACATGGAACATACTGGCCCGTAATTTACGATTAGGTCATTTGTGACATATATCAATTATTGATTCAATCATGTTCTCCTTGTCTCATTCCTACTTTATGTGAGTCAAAAAGACAGACAAGGAGGTGCTGAACGTGGCTATTTTTCCTTTCAGTAGGGCATAATTCATTGTAGTTTCATCTTCTATTTTGTATATTACTTATTTTACTTTGAAAATTAGCGTATATTATATAATCAGAAAAGGAACAAGGAGAGAAAATGGAGACATAAATTGTAGCTCTTGACATTTAAGAGCTTTTGTTCTAAGAAGCAGTCTGTGTTACTTGATGGCTTGCACACTGCAGTCGGACACTGAAGCTAATTATATGTTCTCCTTCAGTTAAAGGGGTCTGACCTAGAAATTACGTTCACCAGAGGGTTGTCCACTCCTGGTCCTGCTTGTGCCTATGTCAATCTTCACATCTGTGCAAATGGTAGGGAACAAGGTAAGAGTAAAGAAATTCCATAGCTTGTGTGGCATGTTTTACACTTCTGGAACTCTTTCCTTTTACAAAGTATGATAAAACTGGATGACTTTTTTTTTAATTGTCATCAAAATGAACCCATTAAATAAGGGATGTGCACTTGGGGGAAGATGGAGTAGACATGCTTCCTTTTTCTCCACTGAGTATATCTAAGTACCCTGTATAAATACAAAAACAAACAAGAAAACTCTGAAAGGTAGAAGGAGAAGAACAGACCAGCTGGGAACCTTGAAACCAAGTTACTTAATGATAGTGAGTTCCCTGGACTTTATTTTTATGCATTACTTGTCCCAAACCTGGAACTTAAGCCACCAATCTAGAAATGCCAACAACTGCCAACCAAATAAAAGCCCCAACAAAATCCTGCTTTCACTAGACAAAGAATCAGAATATGGACAACCTAGCAAGACAAATACCTTTTTTTCCCCATTGCTGGTAATTGAACCCATGGCCTTGCATATGCTAGGCAGGTGCTCTACCACTGAGCTATGCACATCTCCATCTCCAAAAGAGAAAGTATTAGACGATAATTGGTCTACTGTAGACCTACACCATAGAAAAAGCTGTGGCCCCACCACCACTCACTTGAGCAAAGGCCACGCAGAAAGCCCTAGTTCAGCTTTTGCCTGGCTTAGACTCCTCAGGCTCCACCACTGCCATGATAATATCAGAGAAGATTGAATAGGAAGCTGGGAGTTTCATCCAAATGGTAATGAGTCCTTCTCCCTATAGTGGTGGCAACATGGACAGCTTGTACTTCCATTCCCATTGGGCAGTAATAAAGCATCCTCCCCCTCACGACTACACGGCAGCAATGAGGCCACATAGCACTGAGGTGTCAGTGAGGCCCACATGGGGAACAGTAAAGAGGCACTACTTTTCCTGGCCAGGGAGCTATTGGTGGAGGCCTAGAAGAAAGTGAGAATGCTCTGCCCTGCCACCCCACCAGGACCAAGAAGTCTGGACCTTGTTTTAAATGCAGGCCGATAGTGAATCTGGACTTCCCACCTGAAAGTAACTAGGCCGTAGCTCCCTTTCCTCTACTAATGTGAAAAGGGATAATCAATAGATGCAAATATGATGACAAATATTAAAATTATCTGACAGTTTACAGCAAGCGTGGTACATGTTTCGGGAATCAGTAATAAATGAAAAATGCAAAGCCTTAGAAAAGAAATAGAAGCTATAAAGAAGAATCAGACATTTCAGAACTAAAATAATGTAACTAAGGGCTGGGGATGCCTGGCAAGTGTGAGGTCCTGAGTTCGATCCCCGGTATTAAAAACAAAAAAAGTAACTAAAATTTTAAAAGCTCAGTGGATAGGCTGAGCAGCATAAGAGAAGAGAAACGAAAGAATGAGAGCCAGAAGATAGAAATTACCCATTCTGAACAACCGAGAGTTGGAAATAGGAATAGCAAGGGCCTATAGATCAAAGAACAAAAAGTTAACATTCTTGCCACTCAAAGAAATAATGCCAAAAACCTTCTAAAGTCACCAAACCATATAACCCTACAGATTCAATAAACTGAGTGCTATGGCCTGAATGTTTGTTCTCCTGTCTTCACTCCAAAGTCATAGGGCAAAATTTTTTGAAAACTTTTTTTTTTTTTGGTACTGGGGATTGAACTCAGGTCCTTGCGCTTGCGCAGCAGGCAGCGAAACCACTGAGCTAAATCTCCAGCCCTATATTTTTTTTTAAACTTTTAAAAAAATTTTTTGTTTGTTTTTTTGGTCTTTTTGGTGCCAGAGATTGAACTCGGGTCCTTGCGCTTGCAGGGCAGGCATCAGAACCAGTAAGCTAAATCCCCAGCTTGTGTAATATTTTTAAATGACATTTTCTTTTTTGGTACCAGGGATCAAACTTGGGTCCTTGCGCTTGCGCAGCAGGCAGTGAAACCACTGAGCTAAATCCCCAGCCCTATAAGAGGGATAGTGTGGGGGGTTTTTTGGGGTTTTTTTTGTTACCGGGGATCGAACTCCAGTTCTTGTGCTTGCGTAGCAGGAGGCGAAACCACTGAACTAAATCCCGGCCCCACAGGACAAAATTTTACCCCTAGTGGTGATAGTAGTAGGTGGTAGGACCTCTGGGAGGTGATTAGGATATGAAAGTAGAGCCCTCACAAATAAAAGGTATACCATTATAAAAGAGACCCCAGACACCCAATCACCCCTTCCGCCATATGAAGACACAGCAAGATGCAGCCTACAAGCCATGAAATGGGCCCCACAGCAGACACCAAATCTGCTGGCATCTTGATCTTGGACTTCTCACTATTCAAAACTGTGAGAAATAAATTTCTACTGTTTATAAGCTACCTAGTCTGGTTATTTTGTAACAGCAGCCAGATGGGTCTACTAAGTGAAAGCCAAACTGAATAAACCAGAACTCACTTCAAAACACATTAGAGGCATACTTCTAGAAAATAAAAACCAAGAAAATTATCTGGAAAGCACTAAGAAAGAAACAATACCTAACTCATAAAAGAGAAGCAATTCACAGCATACAGGATTTCTCACCAGAAATTACAAGAGCTAAAAGAAAAATTCTGTCTATCTAGAATTCTCTGCCAAGCAGAAATAACCCTCAGGATGATGATCAAGACATTCACAAAAAAGGAAGACTGAAAGAATTTGTTGCTAGCAAACCAATCCTAAAACGATGGCTATAGGAAGTTCTTAACACAAAAGGAAAGTGACAAAATCCATAAACAAAAAGAGGGAAGAATAATAGCATCAAAATATTGGTAAATTCCTTCCTTTTGAATTTTCTAAACTATGTTCCGTGGTTGTAGAAAACACAATAATATCAGTTATATCACTGTATATACGATACATATTTTAAACAAATGTAAATGGAGAAGAGGGAAGTTGTTTCTACATTTCTCACAATCTTGCCAAAATGTTAATATCAATGGACTACAGCAAATTATATATAGGGGCTAATCAAAAAATACAGTGTGTATTTAAGTTTTTAAAAATTATTGCAGTAAGAGACACATTGCCATTAATTCCCCTCATCATACCCTCATTTCAAACTCACTAATACTGTCATTCTTGCCACTTTCTGAAGCAGTTCTGGAAGTCTTTTGTGTCTTTCTAAGCTGTCATCAAAAATAACCATGAATGCTGCTACCAAGTACCATCCAAAAGAAAGGCAGGCTTGTGAAAACATTACACTGTGTCCTCATCCCACTCATTCACCAGATCTGGGACCACCCCACTTCTGACCCTTCCCAAAGTCAAAACGACCATAAGTTAAAATTTTTGAATCAATTCAGGACATCAGGCAGCCACAACACCACAACTAAAGACAATCACAAATGAGGACTTCCTGAACTGCTTGGGAAAATGTCAATAAGGTTGGGATAAGTGTGTCAGACGCAAGAGGGAGTATTTTGAGGAGTATTAATGGTCATGTCTTTTAGTGTAGTAAACTTTTTTATACATTTAAACATTTGCTAAAGTTTTCTATCATACCTCATATATGTAAGGTACTATAAGAGGAACCAGTTTAAAAAAAATACCAAAGGATATATATAAAAATACTAAAAAGGGTGGGGATTTAGCTCAGTGGCACCACACCTGCATCGCAAGTGCAAGGTACTGAGTTTGATCTCTGGTACTGCAAAAAAAAAAAACAAAACTAAACTAAAAACAAAAAATGGAGTTCTAAAATATGAACAAATAACCCACAGGAAGCTAAGAAAAATAAAACAAAAACATGGAAGGGCTAAGTTTTAATGTCAGTAATTATACTGTGTATCAGTGGTCTAGGTATCACTTCCCATTTTCCTAGAGTATTTTATTTTGTGTTACTCAGAGCTTTGCACATGCTAGGCAAGTGCCCTACCAGTAAGCTACACCCCAGCCTTCTGAGGATTCTTTCTATCATGAGTGGGTATTGAATTTATCAAATGCTTTTTCTGTTTCAACTGTTCTAAACTTACAATTGTTTAGTCTTTTTTTTTTCCAACCATGTAGTTCAGGCTGGGCTCGGACTCATGGTGATCCTCCTGCCTCAGCCTCCCATGTGCTGGGATTATAGGCATGCACCACCTCATTGGGCATCCTTTAATTAATCACAGAGATTTCTGTGATTGTTTTTTGAATATTGAATTGTTTCACTTTTTTTTTTGGTAATCATTTTCATAAAGAATGTTGGTGGCTTATGTATAGTGAGATTTATCCCCAGTTTTCTTTTTTTGCTTGTAGGGCTACATAGATACATTTTAGACTCTTGAGAGCATGTGGCACACTAGGGAACCTGTTATGAAGACTCTCAAGAGGGTAATATAAAGAGCCGGGGATTTAGCTCAGTGGTTCCGCCGCCTGCCTCGCAAGCGCAAGGACCCAAGTTGTTCAATCCCCAGTACCAAAAAAAAAAAAGAGGGTAATATAAAGAGACCAAAATCAAAGAAATGACACTTGGGGCAATGTATTGTCTATAGACAGTTCAACAATATTTGAGTCTAATCAGTCAGTCTTTTCTGGGGAAGTGATTGCTATTCAAAAAACCACAGTTCGGGCCAGGGATTTAGCTCAGTGGTGCTGCACCTGCCTCACAAGCGCAGTGTCCCGAGTTTGATCACCAGTACTAGGGAAAAAAAAAAAACCACAGTTCACTGTAGAATGATCTGATATAAAGTCTGTTTGGTTTTGTAATTAGCCTGGTAATATAAATTGTAGTAACCTGGAAACCTAGTAGAAGAAACATAAAAATGCAAAACTTTAGAATACCCCAGCTTTACTCCATACCACTTAAGATTCCTGAAAACCATTAGCTGCTCCTGTAAACACATCATGGGTTTATTTCCCCATGAGAAACTTTTCTGAACGTGTTTGGTGCCAGTGTGTACACCAACAGCTATATAAATTACCTTTGTAATTACATCCTATAATATCAAAACCAAGCAAAGGTACATAAAATATTCAGGTTTTTTTCACACCATCCACAAGCCAACCTCATGAACAAAGGAAATATAAAGCTGCATGATGTTCTCTTAGGTGCTTTTATTGAACACGTTATTATCTACCTTTTGAAGCATGGCTTCTACCCATGAGAATCCTTGAAAGGTCTGGTTGGCTACAGAATGCAAGATTTTACCTAATTTATGGATTTATTTCAAAACCCAGTACTGCCAAGAATGAGCCCTCAGGATCCCCAGTGGAACTTCTTCTCAGTGGAATCTAGTTTATCTTCGTCTGTTTCACAGTTGGTTCTAATTTGGGTTGTTGAGCCTTTGGGCCTCTGAGTGTAGGAAATGCTATTTGGGAGGCAGGAGTGAGCCAGACCGAACAGCAAGAGCCAAGCCAGTGGGAAGACAGAACAGAAAAAGCAAATACTCCACAGACCCAAAATAGGGCTTTAGGAATTGACAAAAGGTGTCTTTTATGCATAGATTAGTTAAACTTGTCTGCACATACCTCACTGTAGCTTCTTTGGTCCAGTAGGAAAGTTACTTTTTGGAGGGCTCCTTTATAGCATGATGAATAGGTTTATAATCACATTTGGTGGGAAAGAACCTTACTGGTGACATTATATAAGCAATTGCTTGGACCCACCTAGATATTCCCCATATCTTGGGATGCATGGTGCTTGGAAGCCTAATACATAACTCTTGGCAGGCATCACTCAGGCTTTCTCTGTTTTGTAGCCGCTAAGTTATTAATTGTCGTTACTAGTTCTGCAACTATAGGTAAGTAAGTAGTAGTGATGAGTAGAACATCAAGAATAGCTTCTTACAGGCCCAGGATTTAGCTCAGTGGCACCGCACCTGCCTCACAAGCGCAAGGTCCTAAGTTTGATCCCTGGTACCGGGGAAAAAAAAAAAAAACAGCTTCTTATACCTTTGGAGAATGTGGGCCACTGTCATCAGGAACACAAGTACTGGTATTAATGGAATTGTCTCATTTGCCTTTTGGCATTAGCCCACAAACCCAACACTTGTTCGTAACACTCCCTATAACTACTTTATAACATTCAGTAAAATGTGTTTTTCAGTTGCTGGAGATTGCTCCAGGGATGCTCATAAAGAAAACACATTTTCTAATAGTCTTAGCTAATGTTATTAGCATCAGATTCCTACACTGGAAAGTTTCTCTCTAACCACAGTACCTGCAAACTTACAGGAACATACTGACATACCTTTAATAAGATGGAATGGGAAATCTATAAATGTTCAAGTGACCCATCATCTGGTGGTGGAAATGTACTACCTAAAGGTTTATCTTCCCAACATTTCAGGTTTGGCAAACCAAACATTGGTTAGCAACCACTTCATCAATTTTAGAAGTCACCTACCAGTATTTATTCATAATTTGTATAATTTACCTGTTCCGTGATGAATCATGGGCAGAGCTGTTAATCATCACAGCTTATTTAAGGATAAAGGAAGGATCTGGTGACCCATTAGGTCCTCCCTGAGTCCACACTTAACATTAAATTTATATCCTTTCAGAACCAATTTGGTTTTTCCTAATCAGGTGCTTATTAGCACTACTTTGTCAGTAGGTTATCATAGGTGATTCGACTCAAGTTGGTCTGACAGTTTATTCAGATTGCATATTCATATGGTTTCAGTACTAGATGACTTGTACCTGAAAGTTTGTCCAGGCATTTCCTTGATGTTCAAGTAATTTTTGTTCTGCTCCATACTGGGTTTGCAGTTTTATGAACCAGTTAAACCTTCTGGAATCATTACCCAATCCACTGGTATGATCTTAAAAGTTATCAGAAATGTGCATTTGTCAGAGTCCTTTCCATGTATCTCCTCAAAGATGAAACTAAACCAAAACAATTGTTGGTGGATGGCAAGACTTAAAATGACCATGGTTAAAGATCTGTTGAAATCTCATAATAGGAATGCAGTTGGCAAGGAAATTCAGTGGCTTCTGTGGCGTACAGTATTTTAAGGGGATAACTAGAATTACGACTTAATGTTGTACTACCAGGACTATCAAATTTTTAGGAATTGTGTACAATTTCTGGAACACATTACTGCTGTCATGCAAGTGTAACTGAAAGATGGTTAAACATTTATTTGACCATGCTTTTTGTGCAGATTTTATGTAAGAGATCTGATTAGTTTACTGTTTCTATAAGGAAAGAGAAGAATTTATTTTGATAAAGTATTTCTTAATGTTAGTTCAAGGTCAAAAAGATAATTTATTTAGAGTATGATTTGGGGAAGTTAGTAAAATCATCAAAGGTTTAAGGCACTTGACTAAATAGGATTGCAGTTCACTGAAATGACAGTCGTTAACCTGAGTGATAGTTAAAATACTTTAAAGAAGATTCAGAACCGTTACACAGTTGTAGGACAGACTTAGTTGCTTTTGTTTTGCAGTACTGCGCATTGAACCCACAGCCTTCATACTAAGCTGCATCCTAAATCCATTATTAATGTATAAATAAATGCATATTAGCCAGCTTTCCAACACATAAAATTCCCTTTTCAAGATTCCTCAGCCAGGCATGGTGACACATACCCTGAATCCCAGCACTCTGGGAGGCTGAGGCAGGACGATTTTATGTTGGAGGCCAGCCTAGGAAACTTTAGTGACTTAGTGAGACCCTGTCTCAAATGGACTGGGGATGTACCTCAGTGCAAAGGCCCTGGGGGGCATCTTCATCACTGGGGGTGCCAGGGATTCCTCTTTCATAAACATTGCAACTTTCTTAGACCTGTTTAGTTTTGTCCTATATCTTTTATTCCATTGTAGATCAATCATTCATTCTACTTTTAGATAAAACCAGGTCTTTCCTTGCACATAGAGTATCCTTATTATTTCTTGTTTTAACTCTTCACCTCTCATTCTGTATCATGAGTTCTAAAAGCATGTGCTTCTTCTTAATACAGTTTTTAAGTGTGGCAGAGGACATGTTTGCTAACATACCCAAATATTTCTTCTGTAATAAGCCAAGAGCAGAAAACCTTACTTTGGCCATCTCTGTTTCAGAGGTTAAATAATGGGTACTTTTGTTATTTCACTGCTGTGCTTGATGCACAGGAAGTATGGACACTGCACTTCACTTGCATGTTCTGGGGTTGAGCTCCTAATTCTGTCATCTTTTATACCCCACTGAGATAACATAAACCAACTTGGCTAGTACACCCAGGTGGGATTTAAGGTTCTGTGTCTGCATTATGGGTAATGCTGACTTTTGAGGGCATGCCTGTTTACTAAAACAACATTTATATTTACCAGAGATTACCTACTAGTTTTTACATTTAGAGAGAACACTTAATTTATATTGTGTTTTTTAAAAGCCAATGAGGTAAATCTCTTTCACAAACTGTGCAATATCATCTAGAGGCAGGAAAGTATCATACATGTGCAACTTACCTATACATACATAAATGTAGAGACAGAAGCATATGTTCTGCCTTTCATTCTGAAATGCTAATCATATGCCAGATATTAAAATGTAAAACTTACAGGTTTATAAAAGTATAGTTGGATTAAAACTAGGTTTGCAGAAGACAAATTACCCACTTAGATAGCTTAAAGTTTTCTACTTTTATTTGTGGGAATATCTTAAGATTTTTCAGCTAGGCAAAAACTTTTAAAGACTTGACACCAAGAGCACGATCCATAAAAGGGAAAAATTGACAAGTTGAACTTCATCAAAATTTAAGAGGTCAGGGGCCAGGGATTTAGCTCCGTGGTTCTGGCGCCTGCCTCGAAACCGCAAGGTCCTGAATTCGATCCCTGGTACCAAAAAAAAAAAAAAACTTAAAAAGGTCATATGAAAACAGCAAAATCTAGTGAGAGACTCGATGATCTTCACAAACAACATAACCAACAAAGGACACCTCTAAAATATGTGAGGATCTCAGCAGAAATACAGTCTTAACTGGACATTTATGAAAGAATATATGGATGGCAGAAATACACATGAAATACTCATCATTAGTAGGGAAATGCAAATTAATAACACAATCAGGTTTTACTGCACAGCTATCAAAATGACTAAGTGCTGGTAAGAGAAACTAGCTCTCACGTATTGCTGGAGAAATATAAAAAGGTGCAGATACGTACTCGGGAAAACCTTTGGCTGTGTCTTAAATTAAGCATGTTTCCATGACATCTTAGTAGTTGCACTCCATGGCATTTATCCTAGAGAACAGAAAGCTTATTTATATTTACCACGTAACCTCAGTATGGATGTTTATGGTAGTTTTAGTCTTAATAGCAAAAATACTGGAGGTGACCCAGATGTTCCTGAGCAGGTAAAATGTGATACATCCGTACCACAGAACAGTACTTGGCAAAGAAAAAGAAAAACTACTGATTAACACAGCAACCTTTTTTTCATCTTTAAAGATTGACACTGACTGGAAAAAAAGTCCTAAGAGGTAATTATATATCTTCAAATGATAAAACTATGGAGATGGAGACTTGTTACCTAACGGGTAGATATTAAAAGGTAACATGAGGATCTGGTAACAACTATTCTGTACCTTGTGGTGATAGATCCAGGATCTACATGGGTGGTAAAATTATACAGAACTAAACACACCCCATTAAATACAAGAAAAACTGAGCTGGGCTTGGTGGTGTGAGCCTCTATTTCTGGCCACTTGGGAGGCAAAGACAGGAGGATTTCAAGTTCTAGGACAGTCTGGGCAACTTAATGGGACCTCATCTCAAAAACAAAACAAAAAGTTGAACTGAGGAAATCTGAATAGTATCAATGGATTTTGTCACTGTTGATGTCCTGGTTGAGATTTTGTAATATTTTTTGTTAACGTTTGGGAAAAACTTAGAGTAAAGAGCCCTTGTATCTCTTACTATTTCCTACAACTTCCTATGATTCTATAATTAAAGTAAACATTTTAAGTACACAAAGTAATAGAATCTAATGTCTTGGATGCATCAACTATCAGGAACCACTTGAGAATACTTTAAAAGGTAATGATCAGGTAGTATTTATAACCACCCTGTGCCTTGTGATTTACAAATGGCACAAGATGAGAAGTGAGAATTGTAAACCCAAAGGTATTTATAGTGGGAGCAGACTTCCCAGTGTTCTTTTTTCTTTTTAAAGACTGTCACTTTCTTTTACCTTGCATATTTTTTAAAAATTTTATTGGTACACTTTTTTGATATACATAATGATCACATTCATCATAGGAAATTTGTACCTGTACTTCCCAGTGTTCTTACCCCTTGACCAGCTCTCAGGGAAATTACCAAAACATATCCTGAAGGGGTATTTAATGTGTATTTGAAAAGGAAACAATTATGGCTTGAACCGTGTACTCCATGACTTTTCCCAAAATATAACATTTTCTTTTAGGTTTTACATTTCTTTATATATGCATAGTTTAATGTATTTTACTAGCAAACTTACAGGAACAGCACAGAAAGACAGTATTAAAAACATTAGGGCCAGGGATTTAGCTCAGTGGTGCCACTGCCTACCTCACAAGCTTAGAGTCCTGAATTCGATCCCTAGTACAAAAACAAAAACAAAACACGTGCTAGCATGTAAGACAACTCAGAAAAGTATAGTAAATGGATGAAATCCACTGTATGATAAAAATGCTACAAACACCATTTAGTTGCCATCAATAAGAAATTTACTTATTTTTAACAATCCAAATCCTGCTGGCATTGTCGAGAAAAATTTAACAGGTTTGTTTATAATTGTTATAAAGAATTGCTGAAACTTGTTCACTGAAACATTCTGGCTCTCTTTATATCCCCCCATTAATATTAAAAATTCACATACAAATGAAAATGGAAAAACTCCCAATACCTGGTTTCTGTCCATTTTCCACTCTCAATCATGTACTTTGGTACCTTTTGACCCCATGGGAAAAAAAACCTCTGTAACATTCAGAACCACCAGTATCAGGAAGGAGAGAGAAAAACTTTTGAGAATGAAAAATTTCCCACCTTAGTGGACTCTTAAGCACGTTCTCCATGTATGCAGTGTGCTAGTTGGAGATCTTTAGGCATACTTGTTACACGTTTGGTATGGATGGCACACAAGTTGGTATCTTCAAGCAGGCCAACCAGATAGGCTCGCTTGCCTCCTGAAAAGCACGGAGAGCTGAGCTCTGGGAGTGCAGATCTGTTTTGAAATCCTGAGCAATTTCTCACACCGGACGCTGGAAACGGAGTTTGTGAATCAGAAGTTCACCGGCCTCCTGATAACCTGTAATGTCACGGAGTTCCACCGTCCCAGTCTGTAACGAGGTTTCTTCAGGCCTCCAGTAGAGGGCGCACCCTTATGAGCCGTTTTTGTGGCCCGTTGTTTCCTGGGTGCTTGACCACCCCTGGATTTTTGAGCAGTCATCTTTGTAGGAACCACGGTCTAGCAACCGCCTTATTTACCACCTCCTTCTGCCACTGGAGCTCGGCAGCAAGAGGCACCACTGGCGTTACAGAGTGAGGGCTGCATAGTGCCGGTGGCCCGGAATACAATTACAAGTTTTACATTTCTGAATGAGATTTTATTTTTGTGGGTTTTTTAGGTGGAGTATTGCTTCTGGAAAATCCAAAAGGCGATAATAAGTTGGACCTTCTGAAGCTAAAGAGTGTTGTTACTAGCATTTTTGGTGTGAAGACTACAGAGTTGTCTGTCTTCCATGGTGAAACAGGTATGGGGGAAGTACCCCTTGGCTGGAGGAACACGGTGAAGGTCCTGGTCTGATACCTGCAGAACCTTTATGTTTTTCTCAGTTCTCAGTTTGTGCAAGGTCCTCAGCAGAGCCTGGCTGCAGGGTCTCTGTGCTCCCTCGTCTGATATGGCTAAGAACCCTGGACTTGCTGGGTGTCAAAGGCTCAGATCCACCCTATTATCTGTTAGCCGTAGATTCAGATCTGTCTGTTGAGTCTTAATTTCATTAAACATGGTGTGTGAATCTTAGAAATCCAGGCACTGGAAAACAGTTTTAAAGAAAGAAAATTTAATTTGCTAACTATAATTTTGTTTTCAGGTATAAGCTTGTCATGGTGAAGTTTGAGATACTGATGTAGGGGGAACTTTTGAGAGGAACCAGACTAGGGAAAATATTAACAAAACAAATGCTTTATCTTTTGAATTAAGGATACTGTATCATGCCATTTACTTTACACCAATAAGATGCTCTGCTGTTTGAGGGAATAGAGGTGTAGTTCAGAAGCAGCGCTGGGTGCTTAGCATGCACAAAGCTCTTAGATCAATGCCTAACATCAAAGGCAAACAAAACAAGATTTACTACTGTGTGAATTTCATTGACACCTGGTAGTGTCCTTTGACGAATTAAATGGAAAACATTAGTGTAAAAAAAAAAAGACATGCTAGTTTAATCATGAAGAAAAACTGAATGACTTGAGAATTGTTATTTTTAGAAATACAAAAGCAAACAGACCTGCTCAGTCTCAGTGGAAGAACACTCTGTGTGACTGCAGGACCAGCCCCCTCTCCGGCCAGTAGTTCCAGTCCTCTGCTCTGTCGGTACATCAACCTGCAGCTCCTCGGTGCACAGCCTCAAGGTGTGTGTGCACCTCGCCCCCAGTGTGCGAGGTGTAGGGTTCTGGGGGTTAGTTCCTTTGGTGCGCAGTCTCGGATGGAGGTGCGTTTTCATGTCAGCTTCGGTGCACTGACTCAGGTGTGGACTCTCATGCTGCTTGCATATGTAGAAAGAACCTCCTCCTTCTGGCATGGTCAGGAAATGAAATATTCTGAAGTAAAAGGTACAACAAAATATGTACAGTTCAGTGATTTGTCAGAACATTTCATTGTGTAGTTTTGCCTTTTTCTTGAAAAATGTTCTGAAAACTTGTTTGCCTTCATGCCTTAATCACAACCAGAGCGATACCTATGTTTTTCTGACAGTTTGTGATCCTCATTGTACACCTTTTGTTCTGAAGTCCTCAGGCTCCTCACTTGACTGTGTACTGAATATTTGTTCCCCAGACTGCTGCCTTTATACAAGTCAGTGTTTTCTTTTCCCACCCCGTCAGCTTCTGTGAACTGTTTTAGGCTTCTTGTACACTGTACCTGCAGCTGACAAACCACCTGCTCCTGTGGCCAGGGGTGGCCTTCGAAGCCTCCTGCACTGCCTGTGAGAGCTGTCTTTGGTCAGGATCTCTGGTAGAGGATGAGCGCTCAGGAATTGATCCAGTTTCTCCTTTCTCCTGTAGAGTGTTTAATGGGCACCGTGGGCACTCTCCTGCTGGAAAACCCACTGGGGCAGAATGGACTCACCCACCAGGGTCTTTTGTGTGAGGCAGCCAAGGTGTTTGGCCTTCGCAGCAGGAAGCTGAAGCTGTTTCTGAACGAGACTCAAACCCGAGGTGAGGGCCTTTAGGCCCATAAGCTTATATACCTCTATCTAGTTGAAACCAGATTTGATGCCATTAACCATTTATAGACTGTGTGTTGAGCAATGGTACTATGTTCTTTTATTTTCACCAAAAGTTAATCATAGGATAATGTATTTGCAAATAGTAACTAAAACAGTAATTACCTTTTGCCTTGGAAATCACCTAAAATGGCTGCTTCTAGGTAACAGCATATTTACCGATCCTAAAGTTATTCTTGTCCCAAGGATCAAAATTATCTCAGGCATGATAGTTCGTGCCTCCATTCTAGCTACTTGGGAGGCTGAAGCAGGAGGATCAGGAGATTAAGACCAGCTTGGGCAACTTAATGAGATCCTGTCTCAAAGTAAAAACTAAAAAGGACTGGGATATAGGCCGAGGGGCATGAATAAGGTTCTGCATTCAATCCCCAGTACCAAAAACATTTAAAAATAAACCTAAGCCAGGTGTGGTGATGTATACCTGTAATCGCAGTTATTTAGGAGACTGACAGGAGGATCACAAGTTCAGGGGCAGCCTGGGCAACTAAGCAAGACACTGGATCAATTAAAAAAATTAAAAAAAAAAAAACCTCCTGAGTTGTAGCTCAGTGAGAGGGCCTGGACTCAGTTCTCAGTAACACAAAAATAGTAAATGAACTGACGCAGCCATCCTTTGCCCCCCTTTTCAGTTTGTAAGGGCAGGCTCACATGCATTTTCTAATTGGGTCACATCACAGTGTGAAGATGTTAACAGGTGACATCCAGTAATTCAGAAAACAAAATCAGGATGGATGGCTTCTCCAAGCTAGTGTCCGGCAGCAGCATGTTTCTGGTTCTCCTTTCTCGCCACTGTCCTCTGGTCTCACCCTGTTTTGAAGTTCCAGCCTTGCCCTCTGGGCTCAGTCCTGTGATCCCATGTGTTTAGCCAGCATGTTGACTTTACTCTCACTGCCACTGGGATCACTGCCCCAAACAGCTTCCTTTTGTGGGATGTAGTCTGTGCTTATAGCCATTGTTCTCAACATACAACTTCAAATCTTCTACCATTCCATACTCTTCTTTATGAAGCCTTGTAGCCTAGGATTTTTGGATTTTCTGAATCAGGATTCGTGTCTTTTGGCACTTATATAGAACTGACAGGCGTGGTCATTTCCAAAGTTGCCTCATTCTCTGTAATATCTCTTTGTGGAACTTTGGTGTTTTAGATAGACCCTACCTTATCTCACGTATTTTCCCTGTCTTTGTTACATTGTGTGTTGTTTTGGCTGATCTATCTTATCTTTGTGTCTCTAGCTTCTTTTTAGAATTTTTCCCTTTGTCTTTGACTTTCTATAGTTTGACTATGATATGCCCAACTATTCCGATTTTTTTGTATAAGTCATTCCCTATTTGTTGTAGTGTTTTGATTTCTAATATTTCCTTTTGATTTTTTGAGTTTCCATCTTTAAGTTATCCATCTGTTTGACACGTTTTATATCTCTTTTGAAGTTTTAAGGAGTTTTTCTGTACTTCCTTGGGGACACTGTCAACCCAGACCCTCTTTCAACTCAGTTATTTTAGTACATGTGCTGCTGAAGCGAGCACTCAACTCAATTATTTTAGACCACATTAACTGTTAAGGAAGTTCTTGCTCAATCATGCACAGTGCCAGGGAATTCCCGTGGAGACCCAGTCTCTTTCCCTGCCCGAGGCCCCAGAACAAAGCTAGTGAGGAGCATTCTGTCTTGGTTTCCTGAGACTGCTGCAGCAAATTGCCACACACTTGGTGGCTTGAGACAACAGAAATTTATTCTTTCCCATTTCTGGAGGCCAAAAGCCAGAAATCAAGGCATTGGCAAAAGCATGCTCTGAAATTTCCAGCAATGAACGTTTTGTTTTGTTTTGCTTCCTCTAGCTTGTGGTGGCTCCAAGTGTTACCTGACATGAGCCACATCACTGGCCTTTTCTTCTTCTATGGGAAGATTGCTTCCTCCTCTTCTATTTCCTCTTTTTCCAAATAAGGTTGTATTCCCAGCTTCTGGGAATTTAGAATGTGAGTGTATATTTTGAGAGGCCATTATTAAACCTCCTACATTCTCTTTCTGTTGTGAGGGATCCTATTCAAAAGTACGCTTTTGCTACATAAGTGGCTTATGTGAGGTCCCAGTTCATTTGAGGAAAGTTTTGTTAAGACTTCCTAAGCTATGTGGGCCATACGCTTTTTCCTGTCTCACTTTCACAGCCTTTTCTACCCAAAGCAGTAAGTCACTAGGAACCACCAGAGAGGTGGTATATCGTATTCAGATATAATCATTATTTTTGGCCTCTGTATTCCCCCCATTTCATTCCCTGTCCAGCTGTCATGTACCCCCCCCACACACACATCCATACCAGGAATTGAACTCAGGACCTTGCACTTATGAGGCAGGCGAGGTGCCACTGAGCTAAATCCTCAGCCCTGTCCAGCTGTTTTATAAAAGACTTAATGTTTTGTATGATATTTTACAGGTTTTTGCCATATTATTAAAAACTAAATCCTGTCACTTGGGCTCCTCCCTCCTCCCTGTAATGAAGCACTACCACTGTATCACATTTACTTTTGAGGAGTCTCCCCTCTCACCTAATGTGGCACCTCATCATCCACAGAAGTCATCTGTTTACAGTCTATATTTCTCCACAAAAATTGGTGAAAATTCTTGCCTCTATGTTGTTCCTCTACTCAGTCCCCTCAAGGCTCCCTGCTGTTTATGCTTCAGGATCTTTAGCTCGGCACACAAGATCCTTTCTGTTGGGCCCTGTCCACCTTTCCAGGTATCCCCAAGGGTCTTTCACTGTCTTGGGAAACTATTTTCAGCTCCTACACTCTTGGCCTCTTTCATTGTGGAGTCACAGCAAAGATCATCTGTAAATATAGCTTCCCCTTCTAATAGCATATGTGAAACTTCAAAGGTATTCTTATCTCCTTTTTCTCTTATCCTTTGAATCCACTGGTCACCGTGGGCTATGGTGCCACATAGCTAATGGAATGTCCTCTCGGTTGTTCTGTGTAAAGGCAGGAACATGGTGGATCAGGGTTAGAATCATATCTGTGTTACTCAGATATTTATACTACCACCTGTGAGTCATATACGCAGGCCTTACCTATGCTTTCTTAGTGTGTTCTTTTCACTCAGAGGTTAGCTAGGTGAGAGTTAGAAGGCAAGGAAATAAAGGTTAAGTGACTTATCCAAGATTATCACAAAACTGGGACTTTTTCCAGTCCAGCCTCTTTTATCTGATTTTCATTATAATTTTCCTTTCAGAATTGTCTTCCATAAAGTATTAATAACTTGATACATTAGAAAGACCACAGATGCTTACAGTTTAAGAAACTCTTTGGGCCGGGGTTTAGCTCAGTGGTACTGTGCCTGCCTCACATATCCCCGGTACTGCAAAAAAAGAAACCCTTCAATGTCTTCTTGCTTCTTCCACTAGACTCTTAAGTTTTATCTCCAGATTCTATAGTTAGTTATCAATGAGGAGGAGGCAGCTTTGAGAGTATTTTCACATACAGAAAGAGCTCTTTTCTACTAGGACAAGACCTGTTTTTTAGAGGAAGCTGGTCCTATCTCTTTAAATTCAGACCTGGCTAGAAGCAAAATGTCCAACAGTAGGTAAATAACCTTTTAAAAATCCCTCCCCCTTTAAAAAATTTTATATAGGGACTGGTGATTTAGCTCAGTGGTGCACCTGCCTCATAAGTATAAGGTCCCAAGTTTGATCCTTGGTACCAAAAAAAATTTTTTTTTATATACTTAACATCTTTTAATCAATTTTATTTGTACTATACCTTAGGGTGCTAAAGATTACATTGTTGGCCATATTGGATCCTATATTCTGGGCCATGATCCCTTCAGTCTTTGGTAATATCCAGATTTCAAGGATAGGAACACATCTCAGAGGTTTATCATGTACTTCCACTTCCCCATATCTGGAGATAACTTTTCTTCCATTTACAGGGAGTTTTATTTAGACACTACGTGTCTGAGCTAGTGGGCTGACACTGCTTCTGAGCCTTTCCTATGCTTCTAGGCATAGAAAATATCTTTCTGGGGAAAATCATCTTGGGCAGTATGCAGAGTTAGCCACACCGTGAGGTGTTTCTAGTAGTCTGCCCAAAACTGAAGAATCTACATAGGACCACCATCACTTCTGGTACCAACTACAACTTCAGGGGTTTCTAGAAGGACTCACAGATTCACTTAAGGTAATTACACTCAGGTTTATTATAGGAGAAGGATACAAATTACAACCAAGCAAGGAAAAGGATATAAAAGGCAGAATCTAAGAGAGGTTCTGAGAAAGGGGCTTCGGGGCATCCTCTCCCCATGGAGTCATGGTCACTGTTACCTCCTCCCATCCCTAAAAGTGTGACAATACAGAGTATCACCAATGAGGAAAGCTCACGGATGGAACCTGGTGTCTAGCATTATTATTGAGATTTCATTATCTAGGCATGATTGGTTTCTTGCTGACACAGTTGGTCTCTGTCTGAGTCATCTCATTAGCATCAGCTCTGACACAAAGTCAAGCCCACCCTGAGTAACAAAGGCGCTCCTAATAGGAAACACCAGGGATTTAGAGGGCCCCTCTGGGATCTGGGATAAAGGTCAGGCCTTTCTTAGGATGAGGCAAAAACTGCCCTTACTACATAGGCAGTTAGCATTTTTAAAATATTCACCCACAGTAGTTAATGATTTAAAAAACTTTTTCTTCCCATTCTAGAAATTACAGAGGACATCCCCATGAAGACTCTGAATATGAAGACTGTGTATGTTTCTGTATTGCCAACGACTGCAGACTGCTAGTACTCATTGCTCAGGGTGCTTCAGTCAACATTTCCCATGGACCTTTTTCCTCTACATGCGGATCAATGGACATGAAGATATGTCCATCAGTCTAATATGCTGCTTTGGCCCAAAGTTCAAATAGGATTGATGAACTGACTTGAGACCTCATGTAATATTCACACTTAACCTTAAACACCTATGCAGTCATGTTGGGGACAGTCATTACCTCAGCACCACCAAGTTTATTTCTGTACTGGAGTTCATAAAGTACAGAGAGAATTATTCACTTAAAAGGCATAATATATGTGAATATTGATTTATGGGCTTTTAAAACTGATTTGAGACCCTTAAAGAAGTGAACATATATATTTCCGCTACCTGGATTTTCCCAGGTACTTTGATGGGATATTTTATGTTTCAGTAGATCAAACAAGGAAACTGTGATTGGAAGTGATTCATTCCCCCATTATGTGATGATACTTGAAATTTGCAGTCTTTGAAGAACTAAAATCTTAACAGTGGGATCTGAGTTGATAATGAGTTACACATCTACTGTCACCTCAAAATCAGGGGTGACAGTTTGGGCCCTTAAAGAAGCAGATACCAAGATAAAACTAGATAGGCAAGCATTTCTTGGAGGAAACAAGGGTAAAGGGGAGTGGGACCAGGTATGAGTAGAGAGCCCTTCAGAGTGCAGTGTAGGTCTTTACTCCTGTGAAAAGAGAAGAAGGAGGAAGATTGATTAGAAAATACCTGGGCTGCAGTACAGCTCTGAGAAAAAGCACTGGTTGGTCCAATAGAGACTCCCTAGACAAAGGTTCCTTTGAGCAGTATTTAGAGTTTTGTGGAAATGACCTACCTGCCTTCATACCTCTGCCCTGCTCAGTGAGTGTCTGGGAGAATCCCGGGGGGGGGGGGCGGCACATGTGCCAAGGAGCCAAAAGTACAGCAGTTGGAGGCTGCCAGGCAACTACACTGGGTGGATGCATATCCGTGGCTGCTACAGCAAACACACACCACAAAGATGGAGAAAACAGGACCACAACTAGAATTTTGAGAATTGAAAAGCCAGTAGATTGAGTATTAAGACTAACTTGGTAAACCCAGCCCAATTCTAAACCGGCAATGGAGGAACTAAGAAATTGATCTAGAATTCATCCTCAGCACCAGTTACTCTGGGACCAAGAGTAAAGGCATGAAATTAGGGAACATTTAGGCAACTCTCCTCATTTCCACAGCACTTGGCAGCGCTCTCCTCAGTTGTCAGGTGGAGGTTTATCTAGCAAGAGTAACACTGTGACCCTAAGGATGAAAATCACAGGGAGCTGAAGACAAGGACATTTGTAACTTTGGAGAATTCCTCAAACCAACCCTCAGGTTAGATGGTTTGTTAGAAGGATGCACAGATCTCATCAAAGTAGAAGGTTATACTCATGGTTGTAGTTAATTAATATGTAAATGTTACATATTAAGGTCAGCCAAAGAGATACAGTGAGCAGAATTTGGAAGTAGCAAGCACTTCTGTTATACTATCCCAAGGTGCCAAATACATTAGTGGCATCAGTGTATGCCAGTATACAGGGTCCTGCCAGCCAAGGAGTCAAGCTTAAGAGTCCAGAATTTTTAACTGGGAAATCATCATATAGGCATGACTCATTGACCAGATTAATCTTAGTCTAAAGTCGACAGACACTGCATAACCCAAAGCTTCTACCTTAAGGTCTTTCTGATGTGTGTCTGTCCTCTCAACCTAGGATTATATGGACTTCGGCAAGCCCAGCCACAAGTCACATTACCCTATTAAGACTATCCATTGTGACCCAAGGCTCACCAGGCAAGTGAAGACATGTCTGCCTATCCGGCATAACATTCAAACAGCAAGGCCAAATTCCTTTCCACACAGTAGTACACTGGAAACAAGATTAAATGCCTTTCTACATAGTGTTCCCTAGACCAAAGAATAAAAATTAAAAATATAGGGGCCGGGGATTTAGCTCAGTGGTTCCACCGCCTGCTTTGCAAGTGCAAGGACCCGAGTTTGATCCCTGGTACCAAAAAAAAATGTAAAAATATTGACACCCGAAATTACCTAAACAATGACTTGCTAATTAACCTCCAATTAAGTTCAGAGTTGACATGCATTACCAGTACCTTTCTGTCAAGTGTTACATCCTGTGTTACTTTTCCTTTATTGTAACGAATACCTGAGATAGTCACCTTACAAAAAGAAAAGGTTTGTGTTAGGTCACAGTTCAGAAGGTTTCAGATCTGTGGTGGTTGGCAACATTGGTTGTAGATCTATGGCAAGGCAGGGACATCATGATGGAGAATACATGGAGGAAAGCCATTCATCTCAAGGCTGTGTTACAAAAACTCAGTTTCAAGCAAGACGTGGCAATACAACTTAGCAAAATAGCAAGATTTTGCCTCAAAAATAAAATAAAGGACAGGGAACATAGACCAGAGCAAGGGTCCTGGGATCAATCCTGAGTACCCCAGGGAAGAAAAAGAAAGGGAAGGGGGGATGGGATCTCCCACTCCCCTTCGAGGGCACACGCACACCCATAACCAGAATACCTCTCACAAGGTCTCACCTCTTAAAAGTTTCTGCCACCTTCCAGTAGCACAGAGCCCAGGACTAAACCGTTAACATGGCCCTTTGGGGGGATATCTAAGATTCAAATTACAAGTGATCTGATGAAAGCCTCTATGAAAGGAAGAACACAAATGAAGCAATTTATTTTATTTATTTATTTTTTTTGGTACCAGGGATCAAACTCAGGTCCTTGCACTTGTGCAGCAGGTGGCGAAACCACTGAGCTAAATCCCTGGCCAAATGAAGCAATTTAGAAAAAGCAAATAAGCCAGTGAGTGAGAACATTTGTACCAACTACTCTTAAAATCTTTAGATATGAAAAGCAAGACACTATATCTATAAAGACAAGATGCTACAATCATGGAAATCTTGGAGAAAATGTTCCTGTTAACAAAATAATACCAAAAAATTAAAAATTTTAGCAGACATTAAAAAAAGTCAACAAAATCACTGGAAAGTAGTGTTGCAAAAATTTTTCAATGTTAGAGCAATTCAAGATGTAAGGTAGGAGGCAAGATGATTCAGTCGAGGAGGTCCATTATCCAAATTGCAGGAATTCCAGAAAGAGCATCAAGACATCAAGAAAATTAAAGTTGGGCAATCAAATTTCACTAGAAGGGAAAGACAGGTAACCAGATTGGAAGGAATAGGAAGCTTACACTTAAGAACAAAACAAAGCCTGTGCCTTTTAAAAATATTAATCCAACCTTGTCTCCTCACATTTGTTTTCCTGTCAGAGAAAGGCAACATCTTTCAAGCTTCTCCACCCTAAACCTTTGAAGTCAGCTTTAACATCTTATACTACTACATAATCAGTTTATCTTCAAATCCTTTATAACACGCCCAGCATCTGTCCCAATCTACTTCCTCCTCCTTGATCATTGTGGTTTTAAGGAAAATCATGTCTGGCCTCTCAATTGCCTCTTGCTTTCAAAAAAAGTGTGTGTGTGTGTGTGTGTGTGTGTGTGTGTGTGTGTGTGTGTGTGTTACTGGGCACTGAAAACTAGGGCGGTTGAGCTATATATCCCCATTACTTTTTAAATTTATTTTGAGACATTAAGTCACTGTGTTACCTAGGCTGGGCTTAAACTTGGGATCTTCTGGCCTCAAATTCCTAGAGTGCTGGGATTACAGGCCTGCTCCACCATGCCGAGCTCTACTCTTGTTTTTAAATCAGTTCTCCACTTTGAACCAGAGTGACTTCTTTAAAACACACATTATGCCAGGTGTGGTGGCACAGGCCCATAATCCCATCACTCAGAAGGCTAAGGCAGGAGGATTGCCATGAGTTCAAGGCCAGCCTGGGCCGCATAGCCAGTTCAAGATCAGCCTGAACTACATAGGGAGACCTTGTCTCAAAAAAGAAAGAAGAAAAAAAGAAAAAAGGGCCAGGGATTTAGCTCAGTGGTTTCACCGCCTGCTGTGCAAATGCAAGGACCCAAGTTCGATCCCCGGTACCAAAAAAAAAAGAAAAGAAACAAACACTTTATAATGACAACACTTCTCTGCTCCACACTCTCAATAATTTGTTTAACAGAAGAAAGCCCAGGCCCGGGGATTTAGCTCAGTGGTGCCGTCCCTGCCTCCCAAGCCCAAGGTCCTGAGTTCAATCCCTGGTACAAGAAAAAAAAAAAAATGAAAGAAGGAGAGGAGGAAGAAGGAGAAGGAAGAAGAGGAGAAGGAGGAAGGGGAAGGGGGAAGAGAAGAAGAAGAAAAAGAAGAAGAGAATAAAAAGGAAAGGAAGGCTCTTGCTTCCTGCCTCTAACCATATTTAGAGGTGTCTTCTCCATTCCCATAATTTTGAAGTAGTCTAGTATATGATTGATTTTATTTCCACGATTATTCCCAACATGTTTCTTGATGCTTTGCCTCTTGCAGCAATGAAGAAAAAGTGAACGGGTCCAGGAAGACACTGCACGAGGCGCTGGTCAGTTAGGCCAGGCAGCGCGCGCTGTCCTCCCCCACACATCGCCATAGCGACTGAGAAAAACAGCTGTGGGGTCACGAGAGGCGGCCTTTCTGGAGCCAGATCCTGGCCTGGCCAGCTGTCATTCGCTACTTCGCTGCCAACGTGTTCACCCTCTCCGTGTCTGTTCCCTGCGTGGCTTCTTGGTGTGTCGTGTGTCTGACTACTGTGTGGGTAGCTTGTGCGGACTTATGGACTGGGTAGGACAGGGAAGGGAACCCTAAGGCCACCGCCTGCCCGCCCCTCTCCGCCCTTCCCAGGCGGCAAGTGGGAAGCCACCATGTCTCCACCATGGCCTTGGGGGCTGGAAGAGGAGGAGGAAGAGTCGTCGTCATCCTCAAGAGAGGAGGAGGAGTGGATGAAGGAGGAGTGGGAGGAGGAGGATTCTGAAGGAATCAGAGGAGTGGGACTCCGTGGTGGTGGTGGTAGTGGTGGAAGAGAAGGCAGCTGTTGCTGTTGAGACCTAGGCTGCTGCAGCTGCAAGGCTGGGGCACGGGGAGGAGGCAGCAGAAGCAGTGGTGGTCGCGGTCTCGGGGGTGGAGGAAAGATCCGGGGGCGACTTTGCTATCAGGGACCAATTAAGCCTTACCAGCAGGGGCCACCACAGCGCCAGGGTGTTCTTAGCAGCCTTACAGAACCTATTAAGAATCTTGTGCCACAGTGGCTACAGACATACTTCAGTAAGAATGAAGATCCATGTGGCTGCTCAACAGACACAAACGAGGTAGCACACGGGTCACAAAATACAGATGATCACGTCATGTATGTAGAGGAGGACAGCTCTAGTATCAGTGACAGCCATAGCGTTCCTGATTCAGCAGTTGGTAATATAGAAGCATCTTCAGCACCTACTACTGCTTCCAATGCACTCCCAATTGGCAGTTGTGCAGAAATGAGAGATCCTACCTCTCAGGGTTGTGACATCTCAACCACTAGTTGTTCTTCCAGAGCCTCTGATAGACACAGAGTAGTTTCACACAACACTCCATTGCCACCTCGGGGGTCCCTGGAGGCTGAATGTGCTCATCCTGTCTCACGACATAGTGCCTACACCACCCCAAAAACAGCATGCAACTTGTCTGGCTTTGGAATCCTGTCCCCCTCGCTTGCCAATTTCTCAAATCCTAAAACAAGTCAACTCAGAAATTCTCCCTTTTATCCTGGAAAAACACATGGTGGGGCAGCAGCTGCTCTAAGGCTGAGTCAACTATGAAAGACAACGTATCAGGTGCCAGTCACAAAGATGAAAGCCAAGCCACTCCATGTGCAACCTTATGATATAAGCAATTTAACAGCTCGCATGACAATGCGCTTTCTAGAGATGTCAAGTTCTTTTACAAATGTGGAAAGAATTCCCCATGTTTTTTCCTCTCTGAATTCTCTTGATAGGAGTGGGATAGATATCACAGCTATGCAGGCCAAAAGAGCCAAGGGGAGCTCTCCATATCTCGCTGTTCAAAGCGCCACAACCCTGGAGCCAGTTTCCACAGGAACAAAAAATGCTGTTCCTTTTAAACTACCTCTGACCATATCTAGTGAATTAAGGGAGACTGGTCAAAGAGTAGGTAAAAAGGACAGTAGTGGAAATGAAAACAATGTGATACCTAGACAAAATAGACAACCAGAAAGTGGCTTTCCACAACCAAATTTCAGTATCCCTGCAGCAGATGGCTCATCTTCTGGAGGAGGTGGTGGTAATGAGAGGAGCGGTCAATTCTAAACCTCTAGAGGAGGAGGAAACAGAAATACCACTGTTGCCAAAAATCTCTGCACCAATCACCAGTTCTTCAGTGCCTACCGTCACTCTTAATTCTGCTGAGACCACAACTTCTCCATCATCCATGAGTTCTTCTCAGTCATCAGCAAACAAGGTACAAAGGACCTCTCCCAGCAGCACTGGCAGTCCGGTGTTTACCTTTTCACCTTCCATTATAATATCTACGGAGGCGGTTGTCCTGCCTCCATCATTTACTCCATTTACATTTAGTGTGCCTATTGCAAACAAAGACCTTTCTGGCTCTAGCAGGGCTTCAGAACCAGTTCTGAGGAGTTCAACTCAAAACATCACTGCAGTGAAGAGAACAAACTGTAAGAGGCAAAATGAGGATTTGGAGGACCTTTCACCTGCAAAACTCCTGAAAGGAGGCGTCCTAGATGTTCAGAAAAGCCCTGCAGCTCTCACATGCCAAAAGGGAGAGTCTCTTGCTGCTCAGCCTACCACAGCGGGGTCAGTCATTTATACAAAATCAGCAAGCAGTACCTTTTCTTCTAGTCCAATCAGGTGCGAGGAATGTGCAAAAGCTAAATCATTCTGGAAGTGTGATACATGTCTCTTTCAAAACAATGTAAAACTGGGCCGGGGATTTAGCTCAGTGGCTTTGCTGCCTGCTGCACAAGCACAAGGACCCGAGTTCGATCCCCGGTACCACACACACACACAAAAAACCATGTAAAACTGCCTCCAGGAGAGAGCGTTAAACATGCTGATTCCAGCAAACCTGGCAAAGCAACTCTGCCTGCATCAGGGACAGGCTCTGGAGACAAATTTGAATCAGCAACAGGAACTTGGGATTGTGATACCTGTTTAGTTCAAAATAAACCTGAGGCAAGGAGATGCGTGGCTTATTAAACATTCAAACCTTGAACTGCTTGCTATGAATCCAGTCCTCAGGGGGACAGCAGTTTTAGAAACTGCATTCACTAAGACTAAGTCATCTTCCTGCAGCACTGTTACCTCTGGTGCCTTAAGATTGGGAGGTAAATTCAAAAGGCCTGTGGGATCTTGGCTGTGCCCACTCTGCTGGGCTTCTAATAATGAAGAAGACAACAGATGTGTGTCCTATACATTTGTGAAATCAGCAAGCTCAGTCCCTGCTTTTAGGAGCAGTGGGGTACCTGTCTCTCTGTTTTCTGGAGACCCCCTAGGATTGGCCAAGTCCAAAAGGCCTGAGGGGAAATGGGGCTGTGAAGTGTGCCTAGTGCAGAATCAAGCAGACGCTACCACATGTATAGCATGTGAAGGTGTCAGGCCAGGCACAAAATCTCACTTTCAAGGCCCAGGCACATCTTTCTCGTCTCTGAATCCAGTGGCCTCACCCTTCAAATTTGGTGGCCCTTCATTCTCTTCTGGGCCTTCTCACACCATGACAAACACTGGAAATTTTAAAGCTGGAGATCAGAGAGGATTCAAAGGAAGTGTATCCTCTGACTCTGGGTCTAGACAGCCCAGGAGTGAAGGCTTTAAAATTTTTAAACCCACCAGAGATTCTACATATGGAGATTCAACTGATTCTAACCATGAAGAAGTTAAAACAACACAGTAAGAATGGTAACAATTTTAACTCTAGACTTTCTGCTGGGCAGCCGGGAAAGAAAGAGGAACAGCCAACACAGTGTATTTTTGCTTCTAGAGCGCAAACCAGCATCACAGCTGGTCGAGGTGCAGCAAAGCCTGTTTTCAGCTTCCTGAACAACAGTTCCTCTGGTTCAAGCACACCTGCCACTTCAGCTGCTGGTGGCCTACTTGGCAGTGCCATCTACTCCACTGCACCCGTGGCTGCCCTGGGGTCTGGACGGGCCAGCAAGCCCATGAGCAGCTCTCCTCTCCACCACCCTGTTCAATCCAGTCTTTCTCAGTCTCTGCTATTTTCTCAGGACAGAAAATCAGCAGCCACATCCAGCTCAGCTAGAGCTGTCACCACCAAAATAGGTACTGTATCCCTTTAAAAGCTTGCCTTAGCCCATTGCTTTTGTTGTTTAAAGTGAAGGTTATATAGCTCCTTTGATCTGTAGCTCCACTATAGATAACATCCTAACTCTGAAGAACAAAGTGGGAATCCTTGAACAAACTTGTGATATATGTGCCTTAACTGTCAAGGGTTCAGGACCGTAATCAGTGACAGAAACCACCTGTGTCTAACCATTAAACAGGAATTGGAACTTTATTTACTTAACAAAGACCACTAGGGGTGAGATAATGACTGACGAAAGTATAAAAGGTGATGGACAAAGAACACAGGGCAGGGACTCTGACCAGACCAGTTTCTGGCAGTCCGGCCTGCTTGTGAGTAAACTTTTATTTTACCCAACTTCTGTGTCTCTGTGCATTTCTTTCCACGATTCTGGAACATAAGCACTTATGGGACAAGCTGACACTGTAATTGTATCTGAGGAATTTTGTATACATTAGGATTCTGCATAGATGGGGAGACACTGAAATGAATGATTTCTATGCCGACTATGTGCTGGGGCATGTGTGGAGTTGGGTGTATTGTGCACTAACATTTTCCAACAGAGAAAGCCTGACTGAAGAATGGTAAGCACCTTTTAGATCTGGCTTAGATCTTCTTAAATCTAGTTCATTCTCCATGTAGGAATTATATGCTACTTCTATATTTTCAATTTTCTATCAACTGTCTTTCCTTTTTCATGATTTTATTATTAAACTTCTGTAAATACATGCTGCTCTCTGTAACTTTTTTGCCAGAACATAAATCTGGGAACTTCAAAAAAGGACGCAGTAAACATTCTGAAAGGCCAGCTGGGAAAGTGTGAAACGAGAACTGCGGGGTAATGTCTGACTGGATAAACCTTCCTCCAGAGTCTCCCCCAACAGAACCGCCCTAGGTTGGGGCTGGGAGAGTGGGAATAGGACATCAGCACTTGAGGGGACAGGAAGGAAGGCAGGAGAAGAGCAGAGAAGGGAATTTTGTTTCTGGGTCAGTAGTTTGGGCTTCTGAATTCATGCTCTATAGTAACTTATTTGCAAGGTTCTTCAGGTCCCAATTCTAGCAGTAAAACACCTGACTGAAAAGAATTAGAATTGTGAGTATAATACAGAGTATGCTGTCAGCTTTACAGAAGTAAGACTATAGCCCAGATAAAAGACTAGAAAATTACACACCAAAATACAAACAGGATAGTCTAGAAGTAGTTTTAATTTTCTGATTATTGATAGTTTGTAAATTTGACACACAATACTCATTATCTTTAGAAGAGAATGTTATTTTAAAAAGATGACTATGCTATACTGCAAACTATTTGGGTAACAGGATTGGGAATAGAATAAAATAAAAGCAGGGGCAGGGATTTAGCTTAGTGGCACTGCACCTGCCTTGCAAGTACAAGGACCTGAGTTGAAGCCCCGGTACCAAAAAATAAATAAATAAATGGAAAATCGGGTTGAAACAAAGTTATTTCAGTTCTTATAACAGAAGACTCAAGAAACTGGAGAATTAAACAGGTATTTTAATTCCTAAAACAGAAGACCCAGGAGAGTGGAGAAAGTGTACAATCTTCAGAACTCTTTCCACTTGGAGTAGAATCAGTTTTTAGAAAGTGTAAAGCCCTCTGCATGGCCACAAACCAATGTATCATAGGCCCCAAGAATCTGAGCAGGTCACCCGGGTTGAGAATGGGCGTACCGGAGAAAAGTGACTTGGTGAAGGGCATTTGAACAATTTAGTAGCTGAATTAGATCTAAATCTGAGGTCACAAACTCAGTCCTTTTTTTTTTTTTTTTTTTGGTACCAGGGATTGAACTCAGGACCTTGCGCTTGCACATGAACCACTGAGCTAAATCCCCAGCTCAGGCTTGAACCAACTTGCAAATGGCTTATTGTGGTTGCTGGCGCACCCCCCAAAGCCAGCGCTTAAAATCAGAACTGACTAGCTGAAAAACCCAGATGTTGGATTTTTCTGAGAAACCAGCCCAGTTCACTGCGAGCAGGATGGAGGGGTGCTCCGCACCCTGGGCCTGGGGTTCTGGCAGCCTGGCCTGGCAGGGAGCCCATGTGCGACCCTGAACCCCAAAGGCCCCTGCAGGATGGCTCGCAACACTCAAGGAGGTGCCTCCCAAAGGAACCCCTTGCTACCTGCAGTTGGAAAAATAAATCTCGAGGGGCCATAAGGAGTGTGTCAGCTAGGGCTGCAGATTCAGAGCCTGTCTGTCCTGTGTCCTCGGGCTCCGGAGACCCCGCACCCGCGGGTCCGTTATGCTCGTCCGCGGGGCTTGGGGCTCGGGAGGAAGGGCGGGGCGGCCTGAGAAGTGGCCTGCGAGTGTCCTCGGGTACTGGGCCTGACTGCGGCCCTGTGGGCTCTCACGGTCCGCCCTGGCCCAGGGGTCACAGCCGGGTCTGCAGGGAAGAGGGGTCCCGCCCCAAGGGCTGGACAACAACTTCCTGCGCGTGAGCATGCGCCACACACCGCGAGCTACTGCTCTTGCTGAGGACCAGTGGGCCCTGCCACCCTCCATGCGCCTGCCCGCTAGCCAATCGCAATGCTTCGAGACGTGACACACACCGACCAATGGGTGTCCAAGGTGCCCATAAGGTGCAGGCAATTCCCCAATCAAAAGACACAGAATGGAACAAGAAACAAAATACAGCAGTATGCTGTATACAAGAAACACATTTAACACGAAAAGAAACTCAGAGACTAAAAATCAAAGGATGGAAAACTATAGTCTATGCAACAGTTAAAAGCAGATGCAGCTATCCTATATTCAGACAAAGTGGACTTCAAGCCAAAAGTGATAAAAAGAGGCAAAGAAGGTCACTATATATTTGGTTAAGGGAACAATTCTACCTGGAGATAACAATTGTTAACACACATGCACTGAACAACAGCACACTCAACCTCATAAAACAATTACTAATGAATATGAAAGGCCTAATAAACATGAACACAATTATATTAGGTGATGGTAACAACCCACTATCACAAATGGGTCAACTAGGCAAAAAAAAAAATCAACAAATAAATATCAGAGTTGAATCAAACCTTCAAACACATAGGTTTAATAGATATCTACAGAGGGTTCCACCCAACAACAACAGAATGCACAGCATGTGTAACTTTCTCAAAAACAGACCACATACTACCCACTAAAGCAAGCTTAAGGAAATATAAAAGAATTAATATTATACTATGTATATTATCAAATCATAGTACAGTAAAACTAGAATCAATGATAAAAGAAAACTCAGAAACTATGCAAACGCCTGGAAAGTAAACAATATACTCTTAAAAATGGGTTACATGGGCTGGGGATTGAGCTCAGTGGTGCCACAGCCTGCCTTGCAAGCACAAGGTCCTAAGTTGGATCCTTGGTACAAAAAAAAGGGTGGGGGGTTACAGAAGAAATCAAGGAAGAAACAGGACAGTTTCTAGAAATAAACAATAATCCCAATACAATATACCAGAATATTTAGGACACAATGAGAGCAGTCCTAAAAGAGAAATTTATAGCTGTGCATACCCACATAACAAAAACAGCAAGCCCAAATAAATAACCTAGTGATGATCCACTTCAATGTTCTAGAAAAAGGACAATTCAAACCCAAAACTACAAGGATAGAAATTATAAATAACAGAGCAGAAATCAATGAAATTGAGACCAAAACAAACAAACAAACGAAAACCAATAGGTGGTTCTCTGAAAGAATAAACAAAATATACAACTCCCTAGCCAGTCTAACCAAAAACAGGTGTGAAAAGATCCAAATTAAGAGTATGGGTCTGACTTCAAGTCTATGGGGTCTCATTACACTGCCAGGCTAGTCTTGTGAGCTCAAAAAGTCATACTTCTGCCTTAGCTTCTTGAGTAGCTGGAACTACTGCCAAGACTTTAAATTTTTTAATCACAAATCACCCTACAGTGTTACAAAACACTTTCATCTGTGGTATGTAGGTAAATGTTTACCTATTAGTTCCACTGGGGGGGAACTAATTATCATTATCAACATACTTTACTGAAATACATGGCATGTGACACAATTTACTACAAATATATATTCATTACAAATTTCATATACCTATAACTTCATTGTAACTTGCTACTTCTTTCCAAATTCAGAAGAGTATTTAGTAATTTGTCGCCAACCTTTCATTCCAATAAATCCCCTTTTCAGTTTTAGTCAGTCAATGTCAATGCTTATTGCTCACAACTAATAACTCTGAGTGTTATGTCCCCTGACCCAGCCAGGCCTTTCATACTGACCTATTACAGGGGGTACCAACAATATAAAATAAAAGATGGCAGCTCTACAATTATGCAACGTTGCACCAAAAATTCATCTATGGACAGCAAGAACAATGTACATCTAAAGCACATAACAGAATAGGAAAAAAATGTTCTTTACCTAATTGCATATTTGCAAAACAAAAATGTCTTAAGTCACTTAGTCACTGAGACAAAATGCCTGACCCATGCAACTTAAAGAGGTTTATTTTGGCTCATGGTTACATTCAGCTGGCTCATGGTTACATTCAGCTGGCTCATTCCAGGGCAGAATGAAATGGCAGAGGGGCACAGTGGAGGAAAAGCTGCTCACCACATGGCAACCTGGAAGCAGAGGGCAAAAGGAGGAACAAGAAGAGCAGATATCCCTGCCAGGTCATACCCCCAGCACCCTGTCTCTTCTGACTAGGCCCCCTCCTAACATCACATGTAGGTACAGCACCCCATGATTCAATCACCTTTTAAAGCCCCACCTACAAAAACATGAGGCTTTTGGGGGACATCTAAATGTGAGTCAAAACAAAAAACAATTGTTGTAATTTTAATATATTAAGCATGGGCTTTCTAGTGCCCTCAGACTTAACATTCAACTTGTCTACCACCTATGATCTGAAAAATCATGGGCAGTTTGTGTAGCAGTTGAAAAGTAGGCTAACAATGACTAATTACTCTTTTAAATTTTACTTTCTTTAAGATCAGATAACAGTATACACTTCATTGGCATATAGTGAGGGTTTAAGTCACACAGTACAGTGTGCAGGGTATGGAGTGGCCATCTGAGAATTACAAATTCCTTTCCCAATATTGACAACATAGTCAAGTTGGTCTTTGTATGTATTCAAGTTCTACCAAAGTGAGAGTACCTCCAACTGGGATAATCTTTAGACATGCTGAATTTTGAAGCAATATGATCTCAGAATGCTTGTTCCATTGCTTCTGGCTTCCACTCCAACAATGTTTGTGCTGTCACTTTCCACATGGGTAAATCCACTGCAAAGAAAAGAAAGAGAAGAAACAAGCCAGCTGTTAATCTGAGAAAGGACAAACATTTAAGTAGTAAAAGCTTTTACATGAAGATGGAGCTCAGCCTTCTGTACCTTCTTCCACAAAGTCAACACTATCTGACCCTGTTTACATCTCTTATTTCCTCTGGGCTTTGATTTGAGGACCTAAATTCATTTGTCACAATTAACAAATATCACCACATTCTTAACACCAGGGCATCATGTCAATTTTGTGTTAAAAGAGCAGCATAGTGGGTGTATAATACCAATGTTTATTCTTTAGAATATTTCTATTGATGAATTATTAATTTTAATTTTATAAGCTTTATTATATTAAACAATGAGTACTTAAGAAAAAACAAAAAATATTGAATTTTAAATATTTATTGTTTATAAAAAAAGCATCAAAATTTTCAACATCAACTGTTTTTTGGTTTACAAAGTCTAAAAACTAACAAATAAATTCATACATGAACTACAATGAAAATATCAATAGAACTCTACAACAAAAATAATCTTTACTTCAATTATCACACTTAAGACAGTCTTCACACATGAAAACAGCATGTTCCATACACATGTATCACTTACACTGTCAGCACATGTGCTTAGCTTTCCTGTCTTTTTTGTAGGACATACGTGACACTTTGGTGTTTTGTCAGGAGGTTATTTTATTATACAATGTGTAGTTAATAGGAACATAAAATACCAATAACATAAAGTATTAAATTCTTAATATGTATTGCATGTTTAGAATAAACACCAACATTTTCACATCAGCTGTGTACTTGCTTACAAAACCTAAAAGAGAACATCAGAAATACATTCCTATATGAACTACAATGAAAATACCAACAGAACCCTATGTCAAAAATCATCTTTGCTTCAAATGTTACGTCCAAGGCAGTCTTCACACATGACAACTGCACGTTCTATGCACACATCTTGCTTATATTGACAGCCCATGTGCTTAGCTTTCCTTTCTTGTGTAGCAGGTCATTACTGTTACCTCTTGTCTTCCTCTTTTTGTCAGGAGCTTCTTACTATATTGTATAATGTGCATTTAGCAGGCAAATAAGATATCAATAAAATAAAATATCAAATATGCAATAAGTGCTTAGAATAGACATCAATATTTTCATGTCAGCTGTTTACTTGCTTACAAAACCTGAGATAACATCAGAAATAAAAAATTATGTGTACAATGTAAATACAAACAAAATTCTACCACAGAAATAATCTTTGCTTCAATTGTCATACTCAAGGCAGTCTTCACACATGACAACTGCATGTTCTATGCACAAGTATTACTTACACTGATAGCATAAATGTTTTGTTTTCCTGTCCTTTTTTGAATGGCTCAGATGACACCTTCTTGGTTTTCCTCTTCTTGTAGTACATCTTCATGATGTTGGACCTGCTTGTTCACCTGTCAGCTCACCAGAGTGGTTCACAATTTTTTTGCATAGGTCCCTGGGCAGAAACATTTTGTTCTTCCTCTGTTGCAAATGATCTCTTATGAATTCCAGTCCCAATCCTCCAAGAAAATTTCTCCATGATATTTTGCACTTGTTATTTTCTTTGTAAACTATCAAACTATTTGTGCCACATTTTTAGGATTGAGTAAAACACAACCATTGGCCAACGCTTTGTGTTTTGAGTGCCATCGTAGTTATTGCATAACTCATTAACATCTACTCTGCCTTTGGTTTTACTGTAAAAAGTTATTATCTCAGGATTCTGTTTTGTTGAGGTTTCTCTTTCAATTTTTCCGTGATGGTGCAATGTTAACATCAGAGGTACCAGTTTGTTTTTCTTTGCCATATATGAGGCCAGTGTTATATCTTTCTGAAATCCAAAGAGTACTATACAATTGTTTTGAAATTGCAACATTTCATTGGGAATTTCTGCTTTGCTCTTGTGCCTAGTTCCTACTCTGATCAACTTGTGCTTTGTTAGGAAATGTAACATCAGTCGGAAACTGGTAAACTAATTGTTAAATGTCACATTCCAATTAGTTTGGGGGATGGGAGCAACAAGTCTTTTCACAGCATAATTAGGTTTATTACTATATAAATAAAGACCTGGTGGCTAAGTTCCAGGATGAATTCCTAAATTGAAAGAATAATGTCTTCACATGTACCAGGGTAAATATTTTTATACCCTATTTTGAAGGCTTTTTGGGGGCTTATACCTCCTAAAGCTATAGCAACCACAAAATGCTGTAAGATATTCATCAATAGTCATGCATTCAGATGGCGTGTAAATTCCTTAACAATTAGCAACAAATCTCTCAAAAAAAGACTGGATAGCAGCCAGATTATCAGTTCTTTTGGGTGGTTTTGTCATGAATGTCAGGCATCAGAAATTTTATCATGAATATCAGGCAATTTTGAAGGAAACCAAATCTCCTCAGTGTGTCATTGTTATTCTACAAACCTCAAGCCCACATCACTGCTTCTCCTTAAGTCTTTTACATTCCTGTGATTACTATGAGAAAGCCCCACTAAGTACAGCAAACCTATGATGTTTTCAATTCAGCTAGTGAGGTGTCATAATAGACATATTTTTGAATATGGGTATCAGTGCATAGAGAACATTTTACTTGGGCTGGAGATGTAGCTCAGTGGTGCTGTGCCTGCCTACAAGCACAAGGTCCTGGGTTTGATCCCTGGTACCAAAAAACAAACAAACAAACAAACAAGACGTTTTACTTGTATTTCATCATTTGTGTATTTCACAACACCTTGTAGCATTTCTTCTGTTACAAGCAATTTCCAACACTGAATGGCAGTGCTGGCATTTTGTCCAATAGGTTTCACCCTAGCCAAGATCCTCATTATATTTTCGGACCTAGTTCTGGCATTGGATCCTTCCATTTGGTTGCATGACCATTTTGACTAGATAGATATGTATTCACATTGCTGTTTCCTTCATCAACGGAATGAAGGAGGGCTTCATTCCCTATGTCTGCATTGGTTAATTCTTGCTCCATTTCACTGTCTCAAGAACTTTGGCTCACATGGCCAACATCAAAGTCATCATCATCATCATCTGTGCGTGAGCCACCTGATAATTCACTTTTGGCCTCCTCCAAAACTTGCAAATCTGGTTTTTCATATGCCATTGTACTACTGTGCTACTTCTACCAAAAAAAATCAAAAGAAAACTTTTAAAAAACAAATTCTAAATGCACAGAAATTTAACAATGAGTATTTCATGGGTAAAACTCACCTGTTGCTGCTTTGGAGCTTCTGTATACACCTTGCTGTTCACCTGCAGAGTGGGTGAACAAATGGGTTCTTGGTTTTCCCAGGCCCAGCTACTGTGAACCATACCCACACTCCATTATGGTAAAGTATATGTTTACATACAGAAGAATGGTATGGGTGCATTTACAACCCCTTCTCATGATGCCTAGGTAAACATATGCAAAAAATGTTACATGGAGCACTACATGGGAAAAAATCCTGGTTTGACACTTTTGTAAACATGTGCACACCTTGCTTTTCATAGTAACAAATGGCTAAACATAAAGATTGCTCCCTGTATCCCCCTGGTATAGCTATTGAGATGCATAGCCCATCTACTATAATGCTAAAGTACAAATTTATATTAGAAAAGTTTAGTATGTGTATATTTAATCCACTGTGATGCCCCAAGTTATTAAGTGGGAATATCATTTTGGGGCAGCCCTCCTGACAGTAGCTACCTGAATCATAATGATTCCAACTACTATAAAAAGTTTCTGGACGTTGGGGACATCAGTGTGGTGAGGGTTCAGCTGCCACCTATCTGGCCACAGAGGGATGCAGCCAGGATTCTCCAACAGTGTTTTTTTTTTTGTGGTACCGGGGATCGATTCAACAGTGTTTTTAATGGAGTCAAATCAACATGGTTTGTATATTTTTTCCTTTAATCTTGGGCATTTTCTCTTTCTGAGACTGTAACTTGAAACACTAGAGCCAATAATCCTATACAGAGTGTATCTGCAGACGCTGTACAGTTTTATATACCTTCACAAGGTACTCTGATGCCTTCTAGATAATTTATTTTGAAACACATCACTGCACAGTTTAAATAACTTATGTACTGTAACATCACTTTCAGTTATGTGTAAAGAAATTAATTAAAATACAAAAAAAATTTCTGACAGAAGAGCTTCTAATTTAAGTAATTTGAGTCTGTTGCAAATATATTTATTATTTTTGTAGAATTTCCTTATAAATTTCCTTATAAATGCATAGCATTTTAAAATTGAACAGAAAATTATTTAAATCACTGAAATTCAATTGCCCATTTGCTCTAAAAGGAAATTTAACTGTGTTTCTCCAAAAGGAATAAATGGTTCCCTGCATGCAAAATTATAAAACTAAAACAAAACAAAGAAGAGCTTCTAATTTAATCTAGGCAAGTCTGAATCAATCCCCCAGAATTTAGAATTAACTTATCAATTCCTGGTCAGTCTCACTGTTCTCTTGAATGGAAGAGATATAATCTCAAAAGCTCACAGGTACAGGAATTTTCTACAAAGTCAAAGCATCCTCTGTGGGACACTGGCCAAATATCCACATCTGTCAAACTGTTTCATGTGTAAAATATGTGTATTAGTGATTTTGTACATCACAGGATATCATGTGTAAAATGCAAAGTGTGAGCTAACAACGTAGGGTTTTTTTTGGGGGGGTGTTGAGAGGGGTTCTTGCTATGTATTTCAGGATGATCTAAAACTTGCTATATAGCTCAGGCTGTCCTCAAACTTACTGAGATCCTCCTGCCTCAGCCTCCTGAATGTTGGGATTACAGACATGCATCACTCTACCTACCTAACAATGACTTTTTTTTTCCACAGAAAAAGAAACCTTTACATAGCAGCTGGCCCTCAGCCCTAGTTAGTAAGGGATAAACTGAGTCTTATTAACATCCTTTCCAATATTTCTTTCTTAAAAACCATTCCGGGGTGCGCCTGTAGTTCCAGCTTCTCAGAAGAATGAGGTATGAGATCATTTGAGTGCACAAGTTCAAGACCAGCCTGGGCAACATAGTGAGACCTCCTCTTTAAAACAAAACAAAAAAAAGCTGGGGGTGGTGGCATGCACCTGGAACCCTATCACTCAGGATGCTGTGGCAAGAGGATCACTGCAAGTTGTAAGCCAGTCTGGGCTTACACAGTGAATTCAAGGACAGCTATATAACAAGACCCTATCTCAAAAAACCAAAACTAAACCAAATACTGCTTTTCGTGCCACGTAAGACCATTTTGCAGGAAAAATGAAGAAAAACAGCCAAGTACCTGGCCCATTTGTGGGATCCTCCAAGCAAGTGATAGCAGCTCTTGAGGACTGGAAATTTATTTTCCTTATTCCACACGTAGACACGTAAGGAGAGGTCCATGGAGGTGATGACTCAGTCAAGGTCCTTGAAATTAAGTCAAGTGAGGTGTGGATGTGGACTCCACAGAAGGCAGAGAGTATGCCATGGGTGGGGGCGGGGGTGCTGTACTCACCACCCGCATGGATGTGATGGGCTTCTGGTGGTCCTGGAAAGCTACCAGCTGCAGACCATGTATGGTGAACAGCATCAGCTCCAATCCGGAAGTCAGCCCCAGGAGCAGGGGATGTCTGTTCATTTTCTGATATCATCTTCAATCTCTCTTTTCAGAGTGCCATAGTTTTCAGAGAAGAGGTCTTTGATTTC